>JAQQSW010019366.1:0-11063 GCA_028646575.1 Pseudocheirus occidentalis
AAGAAAAGGCCTCCCCTTGGACTAAACTGAGGTTTGTTGGAAATCAAGGGGTGGAAGGTTTGTGTGGTTGTCTAAGAACTTTATTTGGAAACTAAAGTTAATGGTTGCCCCAGGAGTGGAAGATCAGTATATTGTGAATTGTTGATTGAATCAACTCCCTCTTAGGGAAACTAGGTCATTCCTTTTGTTAATTGATTGAATAAATCCCTCTTAGGGAAACTAGGTCATTCCTTTTGTTAATTGTTTGATTGAATCTTAAAATGTGAAGCTGGTTTCTCCCTTAGGGAAACCAGCTTATTCTTCTTTTGTTCCTTGTTCCTTTCTGTAATAAGATATAATATTGAGACTTTCTTTGTTCTGAAGATTGTATATAATATTATGAATTGTTGACACTGTGAACATTGTACTGAATCTAGATTTGTAATGGAATAAACAGAGTGTTCACTAATACTGTGTAATCCGAATCTTAAAAGCTGTTGACAGTAGCATTCTTTTAGGAATCTACTGTTGATTGGATTTACAACAAGTCTTCCCCAGAGCAGAGGCATCCTGACGTACAACATGACCAAAAACAAAACTTACAGAATTCTTGCACTTCCATGATGCATAGCATCACCGTGTTGAACCTTCCCAAATGTTCAGTTGTTTCTGATGATAGCAGCAGAATGATGGTACTAGTTTTGAGCCAGTCAACAAACATTTATTCAGCACTTCTTATGTACCAGGTGGGGAACAGCTAGGTGACATAGTAACTAGAGTGCTCGACCTGGAATCAGGAAGACTTATCTTCCTGAATTCAAATCTGGTCTCAGACGCTTACTAGCTGCATGACCCTGGGCAAGTCACTTAACTCTGTCTCAGTTTCTTCATTGGTAAAATGAGTTGGAGAAGGAAATGACGAACCACTCTAGTATCTTTGCCAATAAAACCCCAAATGGGGTCATGAAGATTTGAACATAACTGAACAACAAATGTGCCAGGCATTGTGCCAGATACTGTGAATACAAAGAAAGGCATGTGCATTCCAACGGGGGAGGCAAAATGTAAGGAATACATATATATGAGATACATGCACGATACATTGAAGGTAGCTTCAGAGGGAAGGCAAGAGTATTAGGAGAAGTCAAGAAAGGCTTCTTGTTAATTTCTCCCTACAGCTTAAATATGTGAGTTGATTATAGCCATAGGACAGAGCAAAAATAATAAGTTTTTTGGTGTCTCTATTCATTTTCATTGCTACTGCTGAAATTCAGTCACTTATTGCATTTTTCTGTCTCTGGTTTTTCTCCAATCAATCCTTAAGCATTCATTAATCACACACCAGGCACAGAGACAAAGTGAGACTGTCCCTGCCTTCAGCTAACTCCCAGCTTTGTTGTAAGGATCAAATGAATGAACATTACATGAAGCATTTCTCAGACCTTTAAACACTATATAAATGGCAGATCTTCAAGGAGCACACACAGCACATATAAGTACAGAAGACTCCAGGCATGAGGTCATTTTAAGAGGGTTGAGTTAGCAACTCGGACCCATCTTATGCACCACTGCCGTAATGATCTTCCTACCACACACCTCTGTCACATCAACAATTCTCAGAAACATTTCATGCCTCCCCATTGACCACAGAATAAAGTCCAAACATGAACTTGACCTTTGAGAGCCTCTAAAATCTGGTTCTAATTTACCTTTCTGGGATAATCTCATACTGTTTTGCTTCACAGTTTTAGGGAATGTTGAGCAAACTAGCTACACTCAACTGTGTATCTTCTAGTCTTTGTACATGATAGCCTCTCTACCTAGAATGTCCCCCACTTCAGTCTCTATCTCATGAAATCCTACTCCTATTATGACTTCTTATCCTTCCTTCCTGTGAACACTCACATAACATTTCTTTGTACTATTCTGATATACTTATCATAGTCTCCTTTGTATGTGTCTGAATGCTTTATCTTCCCTACTATATTGCAAGGTCCTTGGGGCAGGGACACAATCCTGTTTATCTTCTACCCCCCTTAGCTCCTGATGTAGAAGTTAATAAATAGTTGGTGAATGAAGGAATCAATGAAAACTTCAAGAATGGCTTTGAATCTTCTAAATGTAGGCCTGCCTGTCCTGCAAATAACTCTCTTCCTAAAAGTAACTCAGGACCTCTGGGATTCACCCAGTCAGAAGCATCCCCTCTTGTCTGGCTGGGAGCCAGCTCTTTTCTCCTAGGCCTTCCTTGGTCCAGACATACATTTTTGACATGCAGGTGCAACATTTCTTTGTCTAGACGAGGAGGTACCTACCTGGAGCCCAGGACCATCCTCTGAGACAAAGATTTGAGGTAGCCCCAATCAAGTTTTGAATAGTACTTTTTTTAAATCAAGTTTTGAATAGTACTTTTAGAATTGAATTGTCCCACCACTGTTTTAGACCATCATTTTATCTGGAAGGTACTTCACCACAATTTTATAACCTAATTAACATTTGTGAAGGAAATTAATTTTAAAGTTATGATGTTTCCAGAGAGCTGGTTGGCCTGCATTGTTCTAATCCAGCTTAAATTGTGGCAACAGGGCAGTGTCTGTGTCAAGCTGTGTGTACCCCCAAGAGCCACAGCTTCAGGTAAATTATGTCAGTAGAGTCTCCCCAACCACCAAAGCCCCCCACCCATCCAACCTCTCTCTGGCTACCTGATGGTCCCCAGGAAAAGCAACCATTCACCATCTTCAATGAGAGGGTACCTCATCCTCAGCCCTTTGCCAACCCGGCAAACCAGGACCTTTTCAGCAACTGTGTGGGTATCTGAGGGACCCGTCTACAAGGGGGATCTGTAAATGCTTTTGCCATTCCATGGGGCATGGCTTCTTTACACCAGCTGATGGTGGCCCAGACATCTTCCTTCATATCTCCAATGTTGAAGGAGAATACATGCCTATGGAAGGAGATGAAGTCACCTACAAGATGTGTTCAATTCCACCAAAGAATGAGAAGCACCAGGCTGTGGAGGTTATCACTCATCTGGCACCAGGCACCAAACATGAGACCTGGTTGGGACATGTCATCAGTTCCTAGGTGGCCTCCTGGTACCCCTGCTTCCTCTCTTCTCCCCAGCTTGGTTCTCTTGAAGGACACTGTTCTGGGAGGGGAGATAGGACAAGTTTTGGGGACAGACAGATGAGTTATGAGTAAATTTCAACTGAAGGGTGGGATGGGAGTGAGAACTCAAGGGTCAATTGTTAGATGTGACATCTCCTGAAGAAAGGAGTGGAGGACCAGGAGCAAGGGAACAGGGGTGAGGGGAAATGTCTTGATTCCTTACTACCTTACCATGACATATATTAATTTTTTTGTTTTTATTTTTTATTTTTAAATTAATTTATTGACTTGTTTAGTTACTTTTAGTTTACAAGATTCATTTACAGAATCACTTGAGTTTCAGATTTTCTCCCTTTCCTTCTTCCTGCCCCCCATGGTGCCGTACAATCATGTCTGGGATCTGCAAACACTTTCACATCGTACAATAGCCTTGTTGTATAGACGCATTGTAACCAATGGAGCAAATGTGAAAAGAAAAGAAACAAAAGAAACAAAACCAAACAAGGAAAAGAACAATAGCATGTGTTGCTTTTATGGTATATGAATGAAATGGAATGTTATTGTGCTATAAGAAATGGGACGGAGATGGACTTCATATTTATCTGGAGAGGCTTATACGAATTGATGCTAAGTGAGAAGAGCAGAACCAGGAAAAATTTGTACCCAGTCACAGATACATCATATGTGTGACGACCAACCCTGATAAACTGGACTCTTCTCAGCAACACACAGTTAAAAGACAGCTCTACAAGTCTCAGAATGTAAGGAGATGCCTACACTCAAAGAAAGATCTAGAAAGACCAGTGTTTAAATGGAGACTGAAATGTATTAGTTTTTTAAAAAGAAGAGGCTCAGTAGCTGGGTGGAGGATTAAACTTTGAGTCCAAAGAGATGTAGAAAGGGCAACTTGGGATGTGTTATTTTCCTAACATTCTGGCTGGGCAACTATTAGCCCCAGCCTCCACATAGACTAACCTTCTCCCTGTACCTGTGTATAATGGTACTTTATACCACCAAGTGTGACCTCTGGGACAGAGGCACAGTAAGAACCCTTGACAGGCAGTTTGGATTTTCTTCTCTGATGTCCCAATCCTATAATGACTCAGCTCGTCACCTCTTAGTGTTCTTTGCTGTTCTTAGATGTAGCCTCTGCCTTAGCCTTTAGCCAGAATGACTGATGAACTAGAATGGGGCTGACCTGTGGATGATAGAGACAACTTGAGAGAAGCAGTTGAGTTCAGGGAATGAATCTGGATTCTTAGGAATTTGTTTCAGTGCCTTGCTTGAGGGGTATAAGTTTCTGGGTGGGGAGGCAGCAGGGACCAATCACACTGGCCAGAGAAGAGGGACTGACAGCCCAGTCCTTTGGTGAATCCCAGGATCCTGGCTGGATGGTCATATTCAGTTTTAGCTGTGCTGAGCTGTGAGACAGAATCCCTCATTCTCCTGTAAAGCTTTTTTTTTTTTTAACAAGTATGAGGACTTCTCTGCACCTAGCAAAGCCTGTGGGTTTTGGTGTGGAGGTGGCAAATTTGGACCCACATCTCTGGTTTGAACCATTATACTGTGAAAGGTGGAATAATGGAGGCTCCTGTTTAGAAAACAAAACTATTTCTTACGGTTTGTGCTGAAACACTAGCTGACTAAGGGGATATTAGCTTGCTTTCTGACAACCTGGTTAAAGTGAACATTTTAAACACACACACACACAAATAAATTGTGGCAACAGAAGAATAAAACTTATGTTCAAAAACTTCTATTTTTGCTTTTTTGGAGGGAGGAAAATAGGGCAATTGGGGTTAAGTGACTTGCCCAAGGTCACATGGCTAGTAACTGATAAGTGTCTGAGGCCAGATTTGAACTCAGGTCCTCCTGATTCCAGGACCCATGCTCTATTCAGTGTGCCACCTAGCCGCCCCCATATATACTCAATATTTGAAAAGGTCAAGTGTTGCCCCAAACCGTGAAAATACCATGAAGACTTGATTCCACAAACATTCTCACAAAGCTATGTAGCTGAAGGTCACTTGTTATATTTATCCTGTGTGGCAGCCTTGAATATCCACCAGAGCTGGCATTCTGCAGAGATGCAGACTGGATTTCAGGTGATTCCCTAAGAGTCCAAACTGAAGACCATCTAAGAAACTACCAGCCTGAACACAGAGCAGTCACCTCTTTATGCCACATGATGACAAAAGTCTTTGAATCCCACATGAGCAATATTAAATATGTGAACAGTGTCAACTCATAAGCAATGTGTTTACATATATGTGTATATTTGTGTGCAAATATACAAATACGTATATTCCCTGCATACAAATATATACTATTATAAGGGTAGGAATAAGCCTGCATAATTGTCTCACTCCTATTTAATGTCAATAATAAGATTTTATGCCCTAATATCTTAACTTAGTAAGAACATGTCTAAATAAAACAAGCAATGATTTTAAGTGCAAAAAAAAATAAAGTCATTGAATGAACTGGACTGACATTGATAAGAAGTCTGTTCCAATTGGCACAGGGACTTGGTTCCACCCTTCAGAGCTTGTATAAAATCAGGAACCAAGTCAGAATTGGAGAGATTTGAGTGTCTGAGAGCAGAGAGAAGAAAGAGCTACCCCTGAAAAAGAACAACTTGATGGGGAAGAGGTTGCCTTAGCCTTGGCACCTATCCAAACAGAGGAGTACCTGGTGAACTTCAGAAGACCAAAGGATTTGGATTTTCATTGACAATCTTGCAGTGTCTCCCAGAGATCAGTTCATGATGGCGGTTTCAGCATCAGGAGCCAAGGGTAGTCTGGATTGATGGGTAAAGACCCTTACAAGGAATAGGGGAACTATCCTATATTTAAGGGGAACATTTTAAGGACACAAGAAAATGGGAAGAATGGACTTTTGCTGTGTGTGCTTTCTAACTTGGAACTTTCTCTTGGATTCTATATGTATATTATAGAGAGTATATCACAGACTTTGGGGGAAATGTCTGTGCCAACTATCCTTACCATGGCACCTTGGTAAAATACCCTTTTCCAAAAAGCTAATTATGTCCTCCTGCGATAAGTTGATGACTGATAATAATGACAGGAAGCACTCTAGTGGAAGATTATGAACTATAACATTAGAAAGAGATCTTAGAGCTAGAGGACCTGAGAGGATAGAGGAGCCATGCTTTGGAAACCCAACTCATCCCTGGTAATTGGAATTGGAATAGTTGCCTCAGAGCATTGCTCCACATATAAGTATATTTTTCAAGTTCCTAATAAATACTTTGGGAACTCTTCTCACTGCTTTCAGCACCATAAGCTTGAATAAAAGTTAAGATAACCCAAACCACAACTTCCATGCCTGGCTTCCGTTCTTGATGCTTTTCTTTCACTCACCTTGTGTATAATAGTTCCTATGCATAAGTGAATCGTAGCTTCCTTGGCCAACTTGTAACATCCCTAGCAGTTGCCAAAGTGACACACAAGCAGATTGACTTCCAGCATCTCCGCAGAGGGCCATTAGGTATAGGGGATCAGGTCTGACTATTCCCTAATGATCTGTGCCGTCCAATAGTGCAGCAGCAGCAGCACAAAACAAGGAGGCACAATGTGTCACAACAATACAATGGCACAGGAAGGGACCACCACCATAATAGAGCACTGCCTGTTTAAGAACCCTACATCAGACAAACGCAAATGACAAAAGCATCCTATGGGTCAGTGTGCTCCAGACACTCTTTCTTCCCCTACTGTATCAGCACGCTGTGGGATCGAGCAAAAAGGGGAGAAGGGAGAAGAAGGGTAAACTGGGAAAGAAGGATAAACAAGGAGGTGTGTGTGAAATATAGAGCAGAATCCTAGGGATAATTTCTAAAGGAGTCCAACCTTTTCTCAAGTTCTGAACATCTTGCTTTGCTATATAGCTATCTCATCTATTTTATGTGTGTCTGACTACATTCTAATAACAAGTTCCTTTGACCGTATCAGACAAGAGGGACTTCTCCTATACCCCAAATGCCCAGGCAGAAGGTGGTCGCAGTGCTTGGTTTGAGTAATCTAAAGGCAGAGCTGGAGACACCAGTAAAAGATTGTACCATAAGCTGGCAGGCCTGGAAATCCAGGCTGCTCCTGAGTGTAGTACATAGTACACAGGTATGTGGTACATACCTGTGAAGATTCTGCTATGGTCTTTGAGTTAATTTTTTCTGTACAAGCAGCCCTAAAATTATAGCAGTTCAACTTTCAGTAATACCTTTTTTTTGTGTGGGGGGAGGTAGTCAGGAAGACCTGAGTTCAAATCCCACTTAATTTTTTTGTTTTAAAAGTAATTATTTTTGTTTAGTATTTTATTTCCCCTAGCTACATGCAAAAATAATTTTGAACATTTGTTTTTAAAATGTTGAGTTCCAAATTCTCTCCCTCTCTCCCTCCCCACCTTCCCTCATTGGGAAGGCAAGCATTTCTCTATAGGTTATATATGTGTAGTCATACTATACAAATATATATATATATATATATAATAGTCATATTGTTAAAGAAAACATAAAAAACACAAGGAAAATAAATTAAAAATATGTTTTGTTCTGTATTCAGACACCATCAGTTCTTTCTCTGGGGATAGATAGCATTTTTCATCTTAAGTCCTTCAGAGCTGTCTTGGATTGTTGTACTGGTGAGAACAGCTAAGTCATTCACAGCTGATCATCTTCCAATATTGCTGTTACTTTGTACACAGTACATTTCACTTTGCATCAGCCCATACAAGTCTTTCCAGGTTTTTCTGAGATCATCCTGCTCATTATTTCTTATTTTTATCAGTAATATCCCATCATAATCATATACCACAACTTGTTCCGCTATTCCCTGATTGATGGGCATCCCCTCAATTTCTAATTCTTTGCCACCAGAAAAAAAGCTGCTATAAAGATTTTTGTACATGTAAATCCTTTTCCTCTTTTTTAATCTCTTTTCGGATATAGATCCAGTACTGGTATTGCCAGGTCAAAGGTCATGGTTTTATAGCCATTTGGGGATAGTTCCAAATTGCTCTACAGAATAGCTGAATCAGTTCACAACTCCACCAGTAATGTATTAATGCCTCATTTTCCCCACATCCCCTCCAACATTTGTCATTTACATTTTCGGTCCTATTAACCCATCTAATAGGTATGAGGTAGTACTTCAGAACTATTTTAATTTGCATTTTCCCACTCAATGGTGAGTTAGAGTATTTTTTCATATGGCTATAGATAGCTTTGATTACTTCATCTGAAAACTGATCTTTTGATCACTTATCAATTGGAGAATGGTTGTCATTGACTCAAATCTCTATATGTTTGAGAAATAAGGCCTTTATCAGAGAAACCCACTTCAGAATTTTTTTTCACAGTTACTATTGCTAACTGTATTTCCTTCCATCCAAACCTCCCTCATTTATTCTATTCTTTCTTTCCTTTCACTCAACTCCTCCTCAAAAATGTTTTGCTTGTGACTACTGCCTCCCCCAGCTTGCCCTCCATTTTGTCATCCCCTCCCCCTTTTCTTATCTCCCCTTTCCCCTCTTGCTTTCCTGGAGGGTAAGATAGATTTCTATATCCAGTGGAGTGTGTTTGTCTTTCCCTCTTTGAGCCAATGCTGATGAGAGTGAGATAGTGATACCTATTTACCAATGAGCTTGAGTGTCCAAGATATAAACCTATAGTCCTCGCAGAATGAGAATACTGATATTTATAGCTAGATGTATGTAGCACTTCTAAGATGCGCAAGGTGCTTTATATATGTTACTACAGTTGATCCTCAGAAGCCACAAGTGAGCTTAAACAAACGAATGAAAAAGCATTTATTTATTAAGAATAATGGCTAACATTTATATAGTGTTTACTGTGTGCCAAGTACTTTACAATTATCATTTCATGTGGTGCTCACAAGGACTTTGAGAGGTCAGTGCTATTATTATCCCAATTTTATAGATGAGGAAACAGAGGCAAACAGAAGCTGAGTGACTTGCCTGAGGTCACACTGCTGATAAGTAGCTGAGACAGGATTTGAACTCAGCTCCTCCTGACTACAGGCCCTGCACTCTTTCCATTGAGCTGCTAGCTACACTTACCAGGCGTGGAGCACTACACTAAATGCTGAGAGCGCAAAGATGAAAGTGAGGCCGTCCCTGTCTGCTCTCAAGGAGCTCAAATTCTAAGGAAACAGGGGGATTGTGGGGAAGGCAACTCTCCTAGAATAAACCTTCTACAGAGAGGACTGCAAGTCAGGTCAGATGGCAGAGCCTGAGGGTGTGGAGAGCGCTGTGATAAGTCAGATGGTAAGGATGGGTATCCTCTGTATTACCATAAGGATTATAGTCAGAGATGCCTTGCTCCAACAAATATATAAGCATTATATAAATGAAATGATCCTATACTTGGAGTCTGAACTAGGTTTTTGTAAACTTAGCAGCACTGTATGAGATTTGGCCTAATAAAATAAAGCCTTGGATTCAGGAAGGCCTGGGTTCAAGTCCAGCCTTTGTGGCCATCCACAAGCCACTTGACTTCTCAGTACCCTTAAACAAATCTCTATAAATTACATAATTATTTATTATAAATTATTATGTTGACATATTAACATAATAATGATTTGATATGTTATAAATTTATTATAAATTATTGAAGAGTTGTGATATGAATCTATATAAAGAACATTCTAGCAGTTCCCATGCAAATAAAATTATGGAGCTAATACCCCCTCAACATACCCAAATCACCATAGATTCTTATATTATTATTATTATATTATATCACCATATATTCTTCTCATGTGTCTGGTAAACTTCAGACAATTGCCAAATAAGGGTTCCTAATGTGTTTTAAGTAATGGTAACCTCATTTTACTAATTACATAGATTACAGACTCTTGGGGTGGGTTGATGGTAAAAGCATATAGCCCTAAGGCAAGTTTTTGTTTTCTGAAATAAATAATAAATAATATTTTGACAATATACTAGTCTGTTTTCCATAATCTAATCTGAACAAAAGACCTCACTAATCTTTTTTAAAAAAATTATCTGTGTCAAAGACACAATATCCCATTCCAAAGTCCTTTATTGCATTCTTACTAAAGACCTAATTGGTTCCTAGACTCAGTGAAAATCCAGAAGAACCCTTCCTGGAAAAGACTAGTGATGACCAAATAAGAGAAGAATTTCTCAAGTTTATCTTTGACAGGACTAAAAAGAGAATTCTTAAAGAGAGTGGTTAAAGATGGATTGTCCCTTTGTTAACAACCAAAGGAATTATCCTTAATTTTATCATGGACTAAATCTGGTATGTGATTTTTTTGGTAATACCTTGGACCCGACAGTTTTGCCAAAAAGACATTATCTCCAAGAATATGCCTCCCAACATAATATTTCTTTATTTCTATTTGAAAGATCAAAAATCCCCCAATGAAATATTGTCTCCTTGTTTCATCTTTGTAGAATTTTGCCTGTATTCTGATCACTATAAAATGTAAGTGATGGAAATTGTTTCATTGGTTGTGGGAGAAAGCATCCCAAACAACAGAAAGAAAGTGCACCCTTTGATTCTCTTCCTCTCTAAGTAGAAATATTTGCAAGTAATTAATACATTGTCTTTGACATACTTCTGGCAAAAGGGAAACATGCCAAGCTTTTCTTGATACTTTGAAAGACAACACCCATTTGTGAGTATAAGTTCTTGTGTATTTGTTTAAAGCTCATGCCACATATACCTCCATAATCATTTGACCTATGCAGCATCCTATACAATACTTAAAATGTAGTTTTGTAGATTCAAGATCAAGCTCAGTCCAGTGAGCCTCAGTAACTAGACATCAGAGTTTTGAGGCTTTGTGGAATTCTGAAGTAACTACAGTTGAGACATGGAAGGAGAGAAAACCCAGAAGCTGGGGTTGGTCTACTTATTTTAAAGATAAGCATGCCTAGTGCTAATGCAGATGAGAGGGCAATTCTAAAGACAA
>JAQQSW010019367.1:0-11062 GCA_028646575.1 Pseudocheirus occidentalis
ATCATCCCCCCTCTCATCCCCATTGCTCCTACTCTCCTGTGTGGCAAGATACCCAGTTCAGAGTTTATGTCATTCCTTCCCTAAGACAAATTTAATGAAAAATTGACCCTTTCCCTTTTGCCTTCCTGTTCTTCCCCTCCATTGTAACAATTATCCCTTGCCACTTCTATATGAGATGATTAATCACATTCTGTCTCTCCCTGTCTCCTCTCATTCTAATCCTCTCCCACCTCAGAATTTCACATTTTAGAGTATCAACTCGGCCTATTCAATTGATCCTGTGCCCTCTATGTATTCATATTTACACATACTCAAATACAAATTCATACACATATATACCCTCCTATATAGATATGTGTATGTGTGTGTATATATATATATATATATATATATACACACACACACATTTGTATTCCCTTCACCTATCCTCATACTAAGAAAAGTTTCATAAGTTTGATAAGTTTGATAAGCTCAACTTTGATAAGTTCCTTATGATTTCTTTTCCATGTTTACCTTCTTATGCTTCTTGTATTTGAGTGTCAAATTTTCTTTTCAGTTCTGTTTTTTTCAGCAAGAATGTTTGAAAGTCCTCCACCTCACTGAATGACTATGTTTTCTCCTGGAACATTATACTCAATTTAGCTGGGTAGGTGATTCTTGGTTTTAATTCTAGCTCTCTTGATCTTCAGAATACCATATTCCAGCCCCTTTGATCCCTTAATGTAAAAACTGCTAGATCCCCAGTTATCCTAATTGTGTTTCCACAGTATTCAAATTGTTTCTTCTTAGCAGCTTGTAATATTTTCTCCTTGATCTGCAGACTCCAGAACCTGGCTATAACATTCCTAGGAGTTTTCTATTGGGGATTTTTTTCAAGAGGTGATTGGTGAATTCTTTCAAGTCCTATTTTGCCCTCTGGTTCTAAAATATCAGGGCAATTTTCCTTGAGAATTTCTTGAAGGATGCTTTCTAAGTTATTTTTTTTTTGTTTTTGCTCATGGCTTTCAAGAAGTCCAGTAATTTTTAAATGATCTCTCCTAGATCTACTTTCCAAGTCAGTGGTTTTTCCAATGAGATATTTCACAGTGCCTTCTATTTTTTTTATTTGTTTGGATCTGTTTAATAGTATCTTGATTTCTCATAAAGTCATTTGGTTCCATTTGCTCCACTGTAATTCTGAAGGAATTATTTTCTTCAGAGAGCTTTTGACATTCTTTTTCCATCTAGCAAATTCAAGTTTTAAAGGCATTCTTCTCATTGGCTCTTTGGGCCTTTTTTGCCATTTGAGTTAATCTATTTTTAGGGTGTTATTTTCTTCAGTCAGGTTGTTGACTCTTTTCATGATTTTCTTGTATCATTCTCATTTCTCTTCCCAATTTTTCCTCCACTCCTCTTTGGTTTTCAGAATCCTTCTTAAGCTGATCTATGGCTTATAGGCAGTCTTCATGTTTCTTGCAAGCTTTTGGTGTGGGAGTTCTGACTGTGTTGTCTTCCTCCCATTCCATGCTTTGATCCTTTTTATCCCCAAAGAAGGAATCTAAAGTTTGGTTGCTTTTCTTACTTTGCTTCCTTTGCCTGCTCATGTTGCCAGTGAACTACTTGATTTTTTAACTCTGTAGAACTCTGCTTCCAGGGGGGAGAGCTCTGTCCCAAATTTCTGGGGTTTTAGCAGCTGCTGGAGCTATCAGGAGGCTGCTACAGACCCCACCAGCTTTGGCCCACTGAAAACACACCCCAGGACCACCACCCAAGACCATGATCCAGATCCAGGTCGCTCAACACAAGAGCACTTAGCCTCTAAATTATTTCTTGGCCCCCCTGCAGTCTGCAGGCTGGGAGCTCTGAAGAAGCCATGTGGAGGTGGCTGCTGGGCTGCTGCTTCTGCTTTTTCCTTGCAATGGAGGCGGTTTGGCTGGACCACTTTTCTCCCCCCAATTTAGCTGAGTTCCATTGATCTTTCACTTAGTCCTTGTTTCTTATGGCTTGATAATTCTGGAAACTGCCACAGCTGCCTCTGATCCACTCTCCTGAAGGCTCCATTGGCAGCTCTCCCTGGCCGCCCTGGAGCGAAGCCGCTGTTTCAGGCTGGGCTGGTTTTAGCTCCCAGCATGTTGAGATGAGCAACTTTTTGATGAGCTGCCTTCAGTGGGAGATGTGTTTTTCTGTATTTTTGTGTGAGTTTTGGAGCTCTTAAATCTGTTTAGAGTCATATTTTATGGATATTTGAGGTGGCTAGCTGGGAGCTGCAGAACCTTGCTGCTTCTACGCCACCATCTTGGCTCCGCCCCCTCTATACCATAGCTTTTTAACCACTCACCTGTCAATAGGCATACACTTTTTAATCTAATTCTTTGTACCCAAAAAAGTACTTTCATGAATTTTGGGAAATATAGAGGACGTTTATTTTTGCCTGTAATTCCCTTGAGGTATAAGCATTAATGAGATCATCAAAACAGAGGGTATGTGCAATTTAGTAACTTTGATTGCGTAATCTCTATTTGCTAGCTTCCTAAAAGATTCTATCAAATGTACGTCCTTTCTCAAATAGTATATTTCCATGACTTTACTGGATATCAAACTATCAAATTAAATTGTTTCTATGGTTCTTGGTCACCTAGATTGTTTTACTTTTTTATATAAAAAAGCATCACCAGATATGTTGACAATCTTTATAATATAGTTTGAGGTATGTTGTTATTTTCCCTTTATCTTATTATTTACCTTCACATTTATGTTTTGTTTTTTCTGATGAATTTTTAAAATTGTTTTGACTCATTCAACAAAGTATCTCCTTGGCAATTTAATCAGTAAAGCACAAAAACAGTAAATTAATTTAGATAACAGCATCATTATTTTTATATTAGCAAGACCTGGCCATGTGCACCAAAGAAAAAACTTTCCACTTCCTAATCTTATTCTATTTCAGTAAAGAGTGTTTTATGTTGTTCAGTCATTCAGTTGTGTCTGCCATGCCCCTCTATCCTCTACTAGTTGTATTCATATAAATAGTATGTATGTTAATAGGATAAGTACCAGATATTTTGGGCATTTTGTAGTTATTCTAAATGAAATATTCTTATATCTCCTAGTTTTTGTTACAAATTTATAGAAATGCTGGTGATTTTGTGGATTTATTTTGTATCCTGTTAGCTTTCTGAAGTTATTGTTTATGTGAAATAATTCCTTGATTGATTCTTTTTGATCATGTCATTGGCAAATAGGGCTAACTGTCTTTTCGGCAATATTTATATTCTTTGTGCTGGTCTTCTGTTTTATTATTAGACCTAGATTTTCCAAAACCCTTGTTAAAAATAATGAGACGGGGAGAGGAGCCAAGATGGCAGAGTAAGATAAGGGACTGGCTTGAGGTCTCCCAAAAATCTTTTCAAATACCCGTAAAATGACCCTAAACAAATTCTAGAGCACAGGACTCATAAAATGACAAAGTGAAACAAATTTCCATCCCAAGACAACCTATAAGGTTGACAGGAAAGGTTTGTTGCACCAGTCTGAGAGAGGGGTGCAGGCCTGTGCAAAATATGCCAGTGCCTTGCAAACCTAGTACAGGCCTCAGGGGACTGAATCACTGGCAGCTGTACTGTCCTGACTTCTCAAGCCACAAATACCAAAGATGAGTTAGAAGATCAGTAGGAAAGATCTGTCTGACCATGAGAGAGGATTATGGTCAGCCCCAGCACCTGGGCAGCAGCAGCAATGGTGGTGCCCATGACACTAGTGGCTACTTCTGAAGCTCTCAACCTACAGTGGATTATCAGAGTGAGATTTCAGATTTCTTTGCTGGTGCTGAGGAAGGATTCTTTTGCTTTACACATGCTTGAATCTAGGTTGCAGTCCTGGGTGGTGGTCTTAGGGCAAAGAGGACCTCTAGCATGGCAGAACATGTGGCTGTTGTGGAGAATGAATCCTTTTCACAATTCCAAGGCAGAAAAGAATGCTTTTGATCAGTTATAGAACAGAGCACAGACCATACAAGGGGTAAACACCTCTGTTTTGATGATCATATCACCTTGGAAAAACTGAAAACTTACAGGTCTCTAGAAGTATCTCTGAAAACAGCTGCCCAAAACCCCTGAAGCTTGGGACACTGCCTTCCATCCTGGAAGCAGAGTCCTCACTTGACAAAGAGCTAAAAAGTCAAATAATTGACTGGGAAAATGAGCAAAGGGAAGAAAAAATAAGACTACAGAATCTTACTTTGGTGACAAAGGAGATCAAAATATGGAACCAGAAGAAGACAACAAAGTCAAAGCTCCTACATCCAAAGTCTCCAAGAAGAATATGAATTGGTCACAGGTCATAGAATAGCTCAAAAATGATTTTGAAAATCAAGTAAGAGAAGTAGAGAAAAATTTAGGAAGAGAGAGTGATGGAAAAAAAAATTCATGAAAAATGAGTCAATAGCTTGCTAAATGGGATGGAAAAAAATACTGAAGAAAATAACACCATAAAAAATAGATTAACTCG
The DNA here is from genome assembly GCA_028646575.1 of Pseudocheirus occidentalis. Lineage (NCBI taxonomy): Eukaryota > Metazoa > Chordata > Mammalia > Diprotodontia > Pseudocheiridae > Pseudocheirus > Pseudocheirus occidentalis. Next base: position 4,486 of record JAQQSW010019367.1, read on the forward strand.
GGGGCGGCTAGGTGGTCGTGAATAGAGCACCAGCCCTTAACACAAAAAACTAGCTGTGTGACCTTGGGCAAGTCACTTAATCCCAACTGCCCTCCAAAAAGCAAAAAAATAAAAAGATTAACTCAAAAGGTAAAAGAGGTCCAAAAAGCCAATGAGGAGAAAAATGCCTTCAAAAGCAAAGTTGAACAAATGGAAGAGGAGACCCAAAAGCTCACTGAAGACAATAATTCCTTAAAAATTAGGATGGAGCAAATGGAAGTTAATGACTCTATGAGAAATCAAGACACTATAATACAAAAAGAAAATGAATGAAAAAATAGAATATCATAGAAATATATTATTGGAAAAATAACTGATCTGGAAGATAATTTCAGGAGAGATAATTTTAAAATTATTGGATAGAAGGGAAGGCAGATTTGGGGAAGAGGTTATCAGAAACAAAGCCTTTTGGGGGTTTGGCATAGTCAAAGGAGAGAGTAGAATAAATGGGATCAGGATAGGGTGAAGGGAAATATAGTAAGTCTTTCACAGAGTTTTATGGAAGTGTTTTGCACGACTATACATGTATAACCTATATTGAATTGCTTGCCTTCTCAATGAGGGTGGGTGAGGAGGGAGGGAGAGAATTTGGAACTCAGAGTTTTAAAAATGAATGTTAAAAATTATTTTTACATGCAACTGGGAAATAAGACACTCAGGCAATGGAGTGTAGAAATTTATTTTGCCCTACAGGAAAATAGAAGGGAAGGGGATAAGAGAAGGTGAGGAGGTAGAATAGAAGATAGGGAAGATTGTGGAAAGGGGGTAATCAGAATGCCATCTTGGGGTGGGAATAAGGGAATGATGGGGAGAAAATTTGGAAGCAAAAATCTTGTGGAAGTGAATGTTGGAAGCTAAAAATAAATTAATTTTAAAAAATAATGAGGATAAGACATCCTTCCTTGATTTCTATTTGTAGGGACAATATGTCCAGTGATTTTCCATTTTCAAATAATTCTAGCTCTTGCATTTAGATATATGTTTTCGGCCACATTAATGAAGAATCTTTCTATGCCTTTGCTTTTTTTTCAAACAAGAGTGAAAGTTATATGTTTTCAAAAACTCTGCATCTACCCAAAGATCATGTATTTTTTTTTAAAAAAGTTTTGATGTTTGTGTAATTAACTGATGTCAATTATTTTTCTAATGTTAAACCATTTTTAAAATTGCTGTTAATCCATCTTGACCACAGTGAATTACTTTCTGAATGAATTACTGTAGTATCCTGGCAAGAATTTTATTATTGCATACTTATAGTATGGCAGTTTCTGATAGCTGTCATTTCCTCTGCTATGAATTTATCTTATTCTTTTATATTTTGGCAATTTTATTTTCTCTTTTGTTTTTTCAGAAGCTTTATTGATAGTTTATTGATTTTTTTAGTCATTACAAAAAGAGCCAACTCAGTGTCATCAGACATATAATATTTTGCTTTTTACATTATTCAATTTCTACTCTAATTTTTCAGGATCCTCCTTGTGTATTTGTTTTAAGGCCATAAATGTACTTATTTTTTAGTCTTTTTAATTGCGTACTAAATTAATTGATCCTTCATATTTTTCTATTTTGTTAATATAAATTTTCAGAGGTAGAAATTTTTCTCTGAGGATTATTTATAAGTTTTGGTATATTGGCTCATTGTTACAAATATCCTTAATAAAATTATTATTTCTGTGATTTGTTCTCTGACCCACTCATCATTTAGTGTTAGTTTGTTCTGTTCATCCTTAATTTCTGTATCTTTTGCTCATATTTTCTATATTAATTTCTATTGTATTTCATTATGATATGAAAAGTATGTGTTATTATTTCTATATTATTATATTTATTTCTGATTCATTTGTGCCTTAGCACATGATTAATTTTTGTAATAATACTATGAGAGGCATAACAACATTGCTTTTAGTATTCCTATTTAGACATCATTGTAGTTAAGGCAATTACAATTTTTCCTACAATGTATTTGGCCTTATATTTTTCTCATTTCATGCTTTATCTTACAGCCTTATGCCCCAATCATCTTGCTATCAGCCATATCCTTTCTACTCTGATTCTCCTCACCTGAACTGGTGTCTTATAAACTGGACCTTCAGAATCTTTTTGCCCAGTTTTTAGGAAATTAAATCATCCTGCTTTGGAATTCCCGCTCTAGCACTAAACCATCTGTATTGGTGATAGAGTGTAATCTTATTTAGAACACTTCTTTAAACTGACCCCAGACCACTAAATCACACTTCCTATCCTATCCAGACATTTACTTGGACCATCTTACTATCTGCCTTGCTGATGTACACATCTCTCCTTCCCCTTCTTCACATGCCCTACCACTTTCTAGGTCTTATTCAGGGCACAATAACCAAGTCAGTATTACCATTGCTTCTGGAAAGACCATGTAATTTAACTTCCCTTTAGATAAACTCAGCATGCATGTGATTCTAACACTGTATGCTACCCCTATATGTGGACCTCTATACATACAGATATATGTATGCATGTAAATGTGTGTATATCTGTCTTGGCACAGATTCTACTACCCTTCAATGGCAGATAGATTTCTAGATTTGGCAGTGCATGTACACACATATGCATATGAATACAAAATAGACCCCTTATCCAGATAGAAAACAATGGTAATCAACTCTCTTGCCCCTACTATCAATAAATATAAGAGCTAAAACAAAAGAAGTAGAACAATAAACTTTTAAAAATGCAATTTCTTTTTTGGGAATTTAGTTATTTCTTTTCATTAAATTGCGTGAAATTTTTGTTTTCAATTTCAACAAAGTATATTTTCAGGGCAAAATGATTTGTTTCATATTTCATTATGGGAGGCAATAGTCTATTTTTGACTGGCAAAGGCTGGTCTTGATCATGGGTGACTAGATACTGTATTCAATTGCTTCCTCTACTGTGGAAGTGGTCTTGAGTTAAAACAGGGATCTTATGGTCCTGGATTAATATAAAATCTGTGAAATTCTTTAAGAGTCCTAAGTCTGGCAGGGCCTATGTCCAAAGCATTCTTGATAAGGGAGATGGAATTTAAGATATAGGTAAAACAGCCATTTTGGTTGGTGCAATTAAAATGGAAGTGGGGATTGGAGAAAAAGAAAGGAAGAAGTTGGTGGTCAATTGACTTCCTTCCATGGTAGCTGCTAGACTTTAGTACAGCAGTAATTGATCACAGTGACAGAGTTAGTGTCAGAGCTGGGAACTGAACCTGGGTCTTGAATGAACGCTCTACAATGATCTCTTAACAGCACAAATGTCCAATTTCCACTTCATTTTATGACACACAGATGGACCTTAAGATGCTGGGCACATTATTGTCAAGCATGTATTTCTTATTACCTCCCCTTTGATTCTACTCTTTGCAAAAAAACCCAAACATGTGCCTTCCCCCAAACCCCACCAATGAAATAGAGAAAGACTTTATGAGAATTTTTTTAAATTTGTTTTTCAGCAGAGAAAGAATTTGGCCAAGATTTTTCCAATCAATATTTCATTCCTTCCTAGCCCTGAGACACTGGAAGAGCTAAGATGGCTGGAGACAATGTTGCTTTCTACGGAAGGATGCACTGAGCTGTGCTCTCCCTAAACCTTACCCTAGGAATAAAGCTAGAAGAAGATAGATTAAGAGAGCATCAAGGTGGCCCAAGAGCTTGATTTACTCTCACATCTCAAAATCTTTCATTAAGATTTACATCATGATGCTGACCTAAGTGGCAAAGCAATTTTTTCATAGCAGAAGAAAAAAGCTAATACTCTCCCGATGGGTCAGGTAACCTTTTTCTTGCTCACAGCAAGTAATGGAGTTTGCTTCATGTGAATGAGACTGACCAAAAGACATGTATCCTTGTGTTATAGTGAAGTGTTTTCCCAATGTGATAAATCTGCACTCTGCTTATTAAGAATTTTAAAAGGCCTTTTCCTTGTCTCATTCATTATTCTTAGTGAACCAAAAAGAGGCTTTACACACACTCTTTAAAAAAATGATGTGGATGCTGACGGTAACATTCTTTCTTAGTGAGATTTCCAAAGACAGCTAGAGAAAAAATAGCATCACACCTCTGGGATTAGGTTCCTAATTTCAAAAGCCTCATTTAAAAAAAGTCTTTAAAAGATTGAAGTGATGGTGCAAAATAAATTAGAGTATTATTTTAATTACTGGTATCACAGAAAGTGACCAAGACATGAATATTAATCTTGTGGTCTATGTGTGTGAATGATCACAGTGAGCAAAAGCAAATGACAGAGAGAGTGAGTTCCCATCACATGAGCTCTCCTGGTGCCAGCCCCAGCTCTCTTAAATCTGGTCATTATAGTGAACAATAGAAATAGCCACATATCATAGCAGTAACTTCATTTTTTACAATGCTATTTCATAAACCTTAATTAGACATGTTCTAACCAGACTACATTGAGTTGTTAAAATCTCTGGGTAAATTGGCCTTGAGGTAAATTGTTTTGTGATTACAGCCCTAACTGTGGTAACTGCAGAAAACTTAAAAAAAATCAAATATTAAATGGAAATAGGTAACATATTCTATTTCCATCACTTGGTTGATATAACTTACAGGGGCACTATATAACTGTGACAGACATTTCTAGAAAAATGTTATTATATGTAGAAACTCAATCTAAACTAATTATCAATGTGTTCCTAGAGGCTTACATGATTCCCCCCCCAAAACCACCCCAAATCTCAAAATGATATATTAATGAATCAATAAAAGAATGAATAGTAGGGAGGTAGAAACAAATCACAAACAAAAATAGTAAGACAATAACACCCAATGCTTTCAGCATTTTTTCTCCACTGAACAGTAGTACTAAGATAAGGCATTCTAGAGGATGCAAAGAAGTTTGAAAAGTGATCCCTAATCTTATAATAAACTTATAATTTGCATCATATCAATATGTTTATAGACAGTTTCACTCAATTTTCATTGTTCTGTGATGTTTAGCACAGCATAAAATATAATAATAAAATAAACGTTATGGACAGCACCTGCACCTAATTCATATAGGGAACTCTCAATGAGGGAACTCACTCTACCCGTGCAGACCAAAACCTCTGTAACTCATGATCTCTATAATCCAACCAGATGATGTCTTGACCTACTTCTAGAGACCTAGACGGCATGGCCATTTAATCCTTACACTCTTGATTTGTCTCCAGCGAAATAATTTATTTGACAACAAGAAAAGTATGATTTTGATGAGGGACTAGTTGAATTCCTCTCTCACATCATCTTGACAGTGGTATGAATGGACCTCTAGAAGGTCAACACTCTCTAGCAGTTTCTCAGTCAGCTTCAAGGATCTTTAATTCCTTAATTCAGTGCTTTAAGAGTTTGTAATTTCATTGATGTGAATCCCAAATTGTCCTGCATGTGTCTACTTTCTGTTTGTCTCTGCTCACAGCTGGGTTATCTCTCTGATGACATGGTCAATGAAGATGGGAAGGAGAGAATATTTCCTCCTCTCATTTCTCTCCCACTATGACTCCTGAATAGATTTCCTTTCAGCCCTGTTTTTTTTCCTCCACATTTGATTCCAACACTTAAACCTGGAAAACTCAGCTCAAAAATTTTCTGCCACTAGAAAGGTGATTGGAGAACTAACTTGCTTTTTTTATATACATATAAGTCCAGGGGGTGTAACTGATTGTCTCAACCAATTACAAGATATTTCCTGTATGGTGTCATTTGCCTTTCTCCAATGGCCTAAGACCTATAATCCTCTCAAGTTGATTAAAGTCTTATTCACACTTTGTGGTGGTGTTGTAGGAAAATTTCTTAACACTTAATTTACATTTTGTGATTATATTCAGGGCTGTTGCTTGCTTGATTAATTCTGTGACTACATCAATTGAGGTGGGGAGGCAATTCCCTTCCTTACACTGATTACATTCTGGTCTTTCTGTGATTACATTAATTGAGGTGGGGGATGGGACTCCCTCACTTACATAAGTATGTAGAATATATACAAAATAAATGAGGCAGTTGGGTGTGTATGGGGAAGGAGGGGTGGGTGGGGTAAAGGGAGAAACTAGCAGCTGGAAGGATTGGGAGAGGTTTTATGTGGCACTTGAGCTGAATTCTGAAAGAAATAAGAAATTCTAATAATAACAATAATAACAGATTCTACTTATAACAACATTTGTTGTTGCAGGTATGGAGAGAATGTGTCCCAGCCATGGAGGACACAGCCAGTACAAAGACGTGGAGATAGGATACAGAGTGTCATGAGTCATATAGAGTGTCATTTTGGATCAAAATAGAAAACATAAAATATCTGGAAAAACAACTGACCTGGAAAATAGATCTAAGAGAGATAATAAGAATTATTGGTCTTCCAGAAAAGAAGAGCCTGGACAGTATCTTCCAAGAAATCATCAAGGAAAACTGCCCCGAGGTCCTAGAACAAATCATCAAAAGAATCTGCCCATCACCTGCTGAAAGAGATCCCAAACTGAAAATGCCAAGAAATATCATAGCAAAATTCCAAAATTATCAACTCAAGGAGAAAATACTGC
>JAQQSW010019368.1:0-11061 GCA_028646575.1 Pseudocheirus occidentalis
CCTCTTCAACACGTGAACCCTTTGTAGAGTTTTTTCCTACTTTGTATACAATTATACAGAGGGAAAGTGTATTCTCCTATTTTTCCCATATTAATATAGCTGTATGAGGCGAGCTGTAACATATATTACCAAAGGGTTTTTCAAAGGTTTATTATGTTGCTAAAATCATGGTTATAACTTGATTATTGACCTTGACTCTGAATTAACTGTGCAAACATTTCCTACAAAATCACTAGGAGTTTCAGTTACCTATGCTATGTTTACAACTAAAAGAAAAACAACTATGTCTGTACATTTAATTCAGTCATTTATTGGAAGACATCACAATAATGAATTTCATCAAAGTCAATCTGATTAGCCAAGTCTGTCATTCAGACAATAGAAAATAACAGATAAACAAAATAAATCCTAATTTCAGTATTTCTCATTGCAATAATACATCCTAAAGTACATTTAAATAAAATATCTACTACTTTTGTGCAATCCCCTTTTATTAATTTGATTAGAAATGTAGAATTTTTATATTTTAATAACATATTAGATATGTAGAACAAAATAGGTTTACAAACATTTGTTACCAAAGAAAATTCTTAGTCATTTTAGGAAAAAGAACATCAATTTTAATGTTTAAACACAACTTCCCTAAATTAAAAAAAACAAATGGCTCTTTACAACTTATGAGCTTATTCACAAGTATTTTTCCCCTGACCCTTGCAAGTCACCCTCATTTCCCTAAATGCATCCATATTATCTCAATTTTCCACAAATAACCTAAGGACTTGATTCAATGCCTGGTGGGGATATTTACACAATGCTTTTGAACTTAGAACCTCTAAAGTCTCTGCCCCCCAAAAGTCTTTCCTTTAAAAAAAAGTATGGTTGTTGTTTGAAGCTCTTGTTTGAAAGGTTTTTTCAGTGCTTTATGGATAATACGGCCTGATATTAAATATCTTGAATACAAAGTTATATGATCAAAGGAACTAATTACAGTTCAATCATTGATTAAAGATTAAAAGGTACAATAAAAGAAAACATATAGAGGAATGGAAAAAAAATTCTGTAAAGCCAAGCACAAACAGCTTTCCAGAGGACTGCTGCTGTGAACAGATTTAAGGTTCTGACCACACAGTATAGTGAATTCTCTATTTGTTCAGCAGTAAATTAAAGCCAAACCATTCACAGAAATCAAAGTACAGCATTCACAATATTATAACATAACAACTTATCACTAAAGTGGCCATATGCTTTCCATCAGAGTGGCCACATAGTTTGAAAGTTTAAAAGATTTCATTCTGTAGGTCCTTAACTCAATCATCCTCAAGGAGTAAGCCTCCTTAAGGAACACAGAGTACAAAGGTCAACGTTCTCCACCCCTTGGTCACAATAAATCTTGATCATCTCAATCAGCATTAAGTACCCAAGAAGAGGTTTTTTTCATCTTGACTTGAGGCTGGCTTTTAGGTTCCATGGTTCCTCTTCCATGGTCCCAGCTCCTCCCTGAATCTGCCCAACTGTCACCTGCATTCAAAGGTAGGCAGCTCTCAGCAATATATCCAGTCCCTCATCCAGTTCCTCATCCAGTTCCCATTCCATATTGAAACTCATGATGTCGAGTCTACCTCAGGTCCTTCACAGTTTCTGTTTCTGGAAAGACAAATATTAACAGAGCCAAAACAACATTCATACACATTGCTGGCACTATCATCAATACACTATCTGGCTGTGAAATCAACATAGGCCCACACACAAGGTCTGAGAACTCAATACAAATTTCAGTAGAGTCCCAGGACCTCCAAATCCTTCCTCCAGGACTTCTGTAAGCAGACAACAAGAAAATCCTCTTTCAAGGTTTCCAGTAAGGTCCCAGAGCTTCTGTGCAAAGTATCACAAACAAAAATCAAGACAAACAGAACAGATAAACAGAGTGCCTGGTCACTACAAAGTTCCCCTTCTCAATTCTGCTCTTTCTTAGCTTGGGCTTCTTGTTATATATGGTCATTAGCTTCTCCCTGTTGGATCAGCAAGTTCCTCCCACTGCAGGGTTCACAAGTTCCTTTTTTTAACAAAGACTTGATATAATCAGAGCCAGGCTCAAAGACACTTGAACTCAAACAAGGTATTAAATACTGAAATAGCTGAAACAAGGCTTTAAGTACTTCTTTGCTTGACATTACAAATTCATACACTGGATAGGACCACTTAATATTGGTGGAGATGTATTCATCTTCAGATATGACTATCAAAATCTTGCTTCAAAAAACACAGCAAAATTAGTGTTTGAGAGTGAGAGGGTTATCTCTAAAATTTACTTAGTTCTTCAGCTTTCTTGTTTTGTAAATTAAAATTTTTAACTTGATATGCCTTTTTTTTAAAGAGTGAATTCATTTAACTATTTGAGTGATTTATTTTTCTTATGTCTGGAATTTCGAATCAGTTCCAAGGTTGAAAGTACAAGGTGTAAAAGTTTTCTCTGAATGTATCCTCAAAGTGAAAATATTTTAATAAATCTCCCAAAAAATAAACCCTGAGGTTAATTTTCAAAAACTGACTTGTTTATTTACTTTTAGTTTACAAGATTCAGTTCCACAATCCCTTGAGTTTCAAATTTTCTCCCCTTCATCTCCCCCCTGCCATGGTAGCATGCAATCAAGTATAGGATCTGAAAAATACTTTCACACTGGACATTAGTCTGGTTGTATAGAAGGGTTGTAACCAATGAAGGACAATTTAAAAAATATTGATTTACTACTTTATTTTCCCCAGTTACATGTAAAAACAATTTTAACACTCATTTTCAAAACTTATAGTTTCAAATTCCCCCTCTTCCTCAATACCTATACCCTGTCATTAAGAAGACAAACACTTTGATAGATGCTATAAATGTGTTGTCATGAAAACTATTTCCATAATAGTCATGTTGTGAAAGAAAACGTAAACAAAAAAATCCCTCAAAAATAAAGTAAAAAATTCATGCTTCAATCTGTATTCAGATGCCAACAGTTCTTTCTTTGTGGATAAATGGTGCCTTTCATCATAAGCCCTTTACAATAGTTTTGGATCACTGTATTGATGAGAATAGCTAAGTCAATCATAGCTGGTCATCTTACAATATTACTGTTAATTCCTAAATAATACACTTCACTTTGCATCTGCTCAAAAAGTCTTTTCAAGTTTTTCTGAGATTGTCCTGATGATCATTTCTTATAGCACAACAGTATTCCATCACAATTACATATCACAATTTGTTCAGTTATTCCCAAATTAATGGCCATCCCTAAAATTTTCAATTCTTTGACTCCAGAAAAGAGCTGCAATAAATAATTTTATATGTATAGGTCATTTGCCTTTTTAGGTCATTTGCCTTTTTAAATATCACTTCTGAGCCATAGAGCTAATAGTAGTACTGCTGGGTCAAAAGGTATGTGTAGTTTTATGGCCCTTTGGGCATAGTTCCAAATTGCTCTTCAGAATGGTTTAATTAGTTCACAATTCCACCAACAATGTGTTAATGTTTCACTTTTCTCATCCCCTTTACAATTTGTCATTTTCCTTTTCTGTCTTATTAGCCAATCTTCCTTACTCAAATCAAAGTCAATTGCAAGTCATGTCACTATCTCGCAGATGTCTGGGTCCTCTTCAAGAACAAAGGACAAAACACACAAAACACAAACACTGATTAGCCACTCTAACAGTGTTATGATGCAGTACCTCAAAATTGTTTTTACTTTTATCCAATCAATAGTCAGAGCATTTTTCCCATAGGGCCATAGATAGCTTTGATTATTTCATTTGAAAACTGTTCATATCATGCGATCATTTATAATTTGGGGAATGGATCTCATTTTTATGAATTTGACTCTATTCTCTATATGTTTGAGAAATTAGACCCTTATTTAAAAAGTTGCTTCATTTTTTACACAGCTACTATTGCTAAATTTGTTTCCCTCCTTTCTATTCTAGTCCCTGTTTATTCTATTCTTGCTGTCTCTCCCTGTCTCTCCTCAATAGTGTTTTGCTTTTGATTACCCCATGCCCCACTCTGCCCTCCCTTTTATTACCCTCTTTTTATTCCCTTCTCCTACTTTCGGGTAGGGTAAAAGGGTAAAAGAGGTTTTTATACCCAATTGAGTGTGTATGCTATTCCCTTTTTGAACCAATTCTTTTGAGAGTGAAGTCTATTCACACCCTGACCTTCCACTACATTGTAAAAGTTTACTCTTTCCTATTTTATGTGAGATAATTTATCCGTTTCTACCTTTCCCTTTCCCTTACTCCAAGTAATTTCCTCTCACCCCTTAATTTTATTTTTCATTCTTTCATATTAATCTTGCACCTGTGCTCTCTTGTGTATATAAGCTCCCTCTGTCTCCCCAATAACTAGAAAGCTCATATGAGTTACAAGTATCATCTTCCCATGTAGGAATGTAAACACTTTAACCTTATTAAGTGCCTTATGATTTTTCTTTCCTGTTTACCTTTTTATTTTCCTTTTGAGTCTTGTATTTGAAAGTCAAATTTTCTATTCAGTTCTGGTCTTTTCATCAAGAATGCTTGAAAGTTCTCTATTTCATTGAATATTAATTTCCCCTTACACTTCCCATTATATTTAGTTTTGCTGGGTAGGTGATTCTTGGTTGTAATCCTAGCTCTTTTGCCCACTATAATATCATATAACAAGCCCTCCAATCCTTTAATAAAGAAGAAGCTAAATCTTGTGTTTTCCTGACTATGCTTCTACAATATTCGCATTGTTTCTGACTTTGAAATATTTTTCTTCTTGAGATCCATCTTGCCCTACTGGAAAGTCAGAGGGGTGATGGGGGAGGCTATAGGAGAGAACAGATGGGGGAGGGGATATACAGTGGGACTGCTATTCTGGGGTGATGGGTTGGGGAAATATGGGGAGAAAATTTGTAACTCAAAATTTCATGGAAATGAATTATGTAAACTAAAAATGAACAAAAGTTAATAAAAAAAAAAGAAATATTCTCTCCTTGGTCTGGGAACTCTGGAATTTAGCTATAATATTCTTGACTGTTTTCATTTTGGAATCACTTTCAGGAAGTGATCAGTGGACTCTTTCAATTTCTATTTTACACTATAACTCTAAAATATCAGTATAGCTTTCCTGATATTCAAGGAAATATCTTGAAAGGTCTAGGCACTTTGTTTCACCATGGCTTTCAGGACATACAATTTTTTAAAAATGATACCTTCTAAATTTATTTTCCAGGTCAGTTGTTTTTCCAATGAAATACTTCACATTGTCTTCTATTTTTCATTCTTTTGGTTTAGTTTTGTTTCTTGATTTCTGCTAAAGTCAGCTTCTATTTGCTGAATTCTTATTTTCAAGGAATTATTTTCTTTAGTGACATTTTATACCACCTTTTCCACTTCGCCAACTTTTAAGGATATTTTTTCCTTAAGTGATTTTTGTCCTTCTTTTCCTATTTGACCAGTTCTGCTTTTAAGGCATGTTTTCTCCTCATTGGCATTTTGCACCTCTTTTTTTATTTGAAGTATTCTGTTTCTTAATGTTTTCTTTTGTTCAGTATTTTTCACCATATTCTTTATGAAGCTATTGGCTTGTTTTTGGTGATTTTCTTGCAACGCTCTTATTGCTCTTCCTGACTTTTCCTCTGCATTTCTTACTTGATTTTCAAAATCCTGTTTGAATTTTTTCATGTCCTGAGACCAATTCATATTTTTCTTGGAGGCTTTGGATATATTAGCTTTGACTTTGGTTTCTTCTTCTGAGTATGCATTTTGATCTTCCTTGTCACCGTAGTAACTTTCCATGGTCAGACTTTTTGTTGGTTGCTCATTTTTCCAGTGTATTACTCTTTGTTAAAGTAAGCCTCTGCTTCCAGGGTTGAGGGTGCACTGTCAGACTTCAGGGGTTTGATGTATCTGTTTTCAGAGATTCTTCCACTGATTTCTAAGTTTTCAGTTCTTCTAGGATGGTATTATCTAAGCAGAACTGTTTGCTACTGTCCTGGCCTGTGCTCTGGAATTATGAGAGAACATAAGCAAATGTTTTCCCCTTAAATTTTTGAGTAGGGTTCCCAATCCACTGTAGCAACAAGTTCTGGTGTGCTAGTGCTCCTCTTCACCCTCATGCTTTCTCCCAGGATTATAACAGTGATTTGTGTATGAGCAAAACAACTGCCTCTGTGGTATCAAAAAGTCTCTAGTATTCTCCTTCTGACAAGTTGTTCAACCACCCTCTTGTCTGTGGGCTGACAACTCTGGCAGCAGGTGCTGTCACTGCTGATTCAGTGGCTTCCAAGGATGGCTCTTGCTCCACTCTTACACATGTGCAACAGACCTTTTCTGCTGTACTTCTGATTTATCTTTGGCCCCTGTGGGCTGAGAGGTCTGGAAATCACCACTGCTGCCACTAATTCGGTCTCCCCAAAGCCTGCTCCTGATTTACTGGGTCCTGGTCTATGCTAGCATTGCTAGCACTGCTCTTTTACCCTGGTACAACTGAAACAGGTCTTTCTTGCCAAGCTTACAAGTTGTCTCGGGCTGAAAAATTGTTTCACTACATCTTTTTGTGGTTTCTACTATTCTAGAATTTGTTTAAGGTCATTATTTTAAGGTATTTGGAGGTGCTTTAGGGACCACTCATTTGAGTCCCTGCCATTACTCTACCATCTTGGCTCTGCCCTTGGGGATCTATTTTATGACTTCTTTTTTTTTCCAAGCCTGAGTCTTAAGTGTAACAGCATAAATAACCTCATTTTAGATTAATACAAACATCCACTGCTTTATGTTTTTTTTAAACCAGGAACAGACTTTCAAGCAAGTGTCAATCACCTTGTCAGCTATTATTATAGAGTTAAGTGTGCAATGATATAATATGACATTAATGTAATTGGTTGCACCCTGTTCTTGCCGGGCTAAGATTTGTTTGTTTATATAAAAATGGTTACATCTTTTGTAAAAATTAACAATTGCGCCATGTATACAGAATAACATAGCCAATGAGTCCTTGGGTTTGTGTTTTCAATATTGGGCACATAGTATCATATCAGCATATCATATTACAAAGATCTCCTGATCTTTGTAACTCTACCAACAATAGAAGCTACACCAGCCTTTCACAATTATTCAGCAGTGCCATTGTCTTTCAAGTGAACAGTAAACATCTTGGGAAGCCAGAATTAACATTTCCACTTTGGAAATTTTCAAACTCTACAAATTGGGAATTGATTTGTTATTTTGTTGAATGCCTAGATTTAAGGAAAAGCTGTAGAAAATATTAATGTAGATTAAACCTAAAAGTGTGTCCTGTTTACATGATTTTTCCTCTGTAGAGCCAGTTGTTAATCATTTATAGGTATATCATGGCATGATCATTAAAACGGGCCAAACCAAGCACAAGAAAGCCGCGCCAACATGAGCAGAGAGCAGAGAACAGCAGAGCAAGAAGCCTCAGCCAGCCATCAGACTCACCCAGCCTGGCCATCTCACCAGAGGACAGAGGATCAACAAACCAGGTAGGAAAAAACGTGGGGCCCACAGCAGGGCCAGCAGGTTCTGCGTGGGCAATCTGGATGTTTAAACTTATACACCCATACTTCCAGAAGCCAAGATGGAGGAATAAAGTTTAGGGGCTCAGATTCCCCCCTCCCAGACCCAGAAAAGTCCAGAATTAAATCTTCCAACCAGAGTAAAATCTTGAGTCAGTGGAAAAAGCCTCAGGCTTGGGCAGGGCTGAGGAAAGGAGAAAGAAGACAATACAGGGTCTAAGCCCAGTAGGATGGAGCCAGCGAGCCCTACCAAGAAAAGCCAATTTAGCATCACTGGCCCAATCAGCAAACAACAGCTCTGACTCAGACCTTCAGTGGTAGCAGGCTCTGAGCCTGCTTGAGCCTCAGCTCAGGGACACAGACTCTGAAACCTGAAGGTGCTAGACAACCCGACCCTCACAAGTTACTATGTAAGCTTCAGGGTAACTCAGGGGAATTGTTGAGAGTCTTGGTATTGTCCTCAGGCTACACACTCAGAGTTTACAACTACCAAGCCCCTACCTCCCAGACTGAGAAGCTCAAGACTTTGGCACCTCAGACACAGATATCCACTACAAAAATCCAGGACATAGGTGCTCACAGTGGGGAAGAAGGAAACTATAAAGGCTAGGTTGATCAAATCTTTTTATAGTGAGCAAGAATAAACAAATTCATAAGGTAGCAGGGACACTATATCCACACTGGAGACCACAGAAGGAAATGCAAATTGGCCTCAAGCCCAAAGAGCCTTCTTGGAGGATCTCAAAATAGATTTTAAAAATGAAATTAGAGAGGTAGTGACCAAATAGGAAAAAAAAACCTCACTGCAGAAATCAAATCTTTGAAAAGCAAAATTGGAGAACTAGGATAGGGGGTCCATATTCTAACCAGAGAAAATACCTCCCTAAAAATGAAAAATGAACATATGGAAAAGAAACTCCAAAAACTAGCTGAGGAAAATAATGCACTAAACATTAGAATCAGACAAATTGAAGCTAAGGACTCTATGATGCAACAAGAGTCAGTCAAACAAAACATAAAGATTGAAAAATTAGGAGAAAGTGCAAAATATCTCACTCAAAAAACAACTGACCTGGAAAACAGATCCAGAAGAGATAACCTAAGATTTATCGGCCTACCAGAAATCCATGATGAAAAAATCAGCCTGGACAGCATCCTCCAAGAGACTGTTAAAGAGAACTGTCCTGAGGTCCTAGAATCAGAGGGAGAAATGGTTATTGAAAGACTCTGCTGATCTCCTCCTGAAAGAGATCCCAAACTGAAAACTCCAAGAAATATTGTAGCCAAATTTCAGAGCTACAAAGTCAAGGAGAAAATAGTGAATGCATCCAAAATGAAACACTTCAAATATCATGGAACTACAGTCAGGATTACAAAGGATTTGGCAGCTGCTACATTAAAAGACCAGAGGTAATGGAATGCCATATTTCTAAAGCAAAAGAGCTAGGACTGCAACCAAGGATCAACTACCTGGCAAAACTGACCATATTCTTTCAAGAAAAGACATGGTCATTTAATGAAATAAAGGACTTCCAGACTTTCCTTATGAAAAAGGCTGAGCTCAATGGAAAATTCGATCTCCACTTACAAGATGCAATAAAGATATAAAAAGGTAATCAAGGAAAGCATAAACTCACACATACATATACACACAGAGATGCTCAGACATGCCCATAACTTGGGACTCAATAAGAGCAAACTGTTTACATTCCTTTATGCAAAGCATATACCAGTCAATATTGAAATTTGTATAAATATCGTGACACTTAAAAGGGATGTACACAGAAAGAGGGTGTGGGTAGAAGCAAATTAATCTGAAGATTTAAAAAATATGTATTAAGGGGAATAAAGGCATTGTAAGTTGAGAAAAGGAAAAGTAGAGGTAGAAGATGGTAAATTATGCCACAAGAAGAGGCAAAAAACATACTAAAGTGGAGGGGTGGGACGGAAGGAGTTGAGCATCATATGACATTTACTCCAATTGTTTCTGATTTAAAGAGGGATCAATACAAATGGATAAGTTTAGATTCTAACATGAAAAAACACAAAAATTCACAACAATGGAGGGAAAAGAGGGACGGAGAGGAGCAATATATGAAATGTACTTCCATTGGTTTGGGTTCAATGAGGGAATAACAAACTCTGTTAAGAATAAAAATCTATTGTACCCTACAGGCAGTACGAGGAATAAGGGGGGAGGGGTGTAAGAAGGGGAGCGTATTGAGTAGGGAGGGGAAGAGTAGCAAGGGGGAAGGTTAGTAAAGAGGGGGAAACACAGGGAGGGAATACAGAGGGAGGTGGTGGTCAAAAGGAAAACTCTCAAGGAGAGAAAGGAAGACATAAATATATAAACAGGGGAGAGAATAAGATGGAGGCAAAGTCACAGATAGTAATCATAACTGAGAATATGAATGGGATGAACTCTTGCATAAAACAGAGGTGGATAGCAGAATGGATTAATAACCATAATCCTGCAATATGCTGTCTACAAGAAACACATCTGAAACAAGAGGATACACACAGGGTAAAGGTAAAAGGATGGAGTAGAATATGTTATGCTTCAGCAAAAGTAAAAAAAAAGCAGGGGTAGCAATTCTTATCTGAGATAAAGCAAAAGCTAAAATAGATCTAATTAAAAGAGATAAGGAAGGAAACTACATTCTGCTAAAAGGCAACAACAAGAATGAAACAATATCATTACTCAACATATATGCACCAAGCGGTATAGCATCCAAGTTCCTAGAGGAAAAGTCAAGGGAACTGGAGGAGGAAATAGGTAGCAAAACTATGTTCGTGGAGGACCTCAATCTCCCCCTCTCTGAACTTACTAAATATAACCTCAAAATAAAAAAGAAGGAAGTTAAGGAGGCAAATAGAATTTTAGAGAGCCTAGACATGATAGATCACTGGAGAAAACTGAATTGGGATAAAAAGGAATATACCTTCTTCGCAGCAGTACATAGCACATTCACAAAAATAGACCATGTACTAGGGCGTAAAAACCTCACAATTCAGTGCAGAAAGGAAGGAAATATTAAACACATCATTCTCAGATCATGATGCAATAAAAATTATATGTAATAAAGGGCCAGGGAAAGGTAGGCAAAAAACTAATTGGAAACTAAATAATTAAATCCTAAAGAATGAGTGGGTTAAGAAAGAAATTATAGAAACAATCAGTAACTTCATTCAGGAGAATGACAATAATGAGACATCATACCAAAATGTGTGGGATGCAGCAAAGGCAGTACTTAGGGGAAGTTTTATATCCCTGAATGTATACATGAAAAAATTAGAGAAAATGGAGATCAATGAATTGGGCATGTAACTGTAAAAGCTAGAAAAAGAACAAATTGAAAATCCCCAATTAAAAACTAAATTAGAAATAAAGAAAACCAAAGAAGAGATAAATATAATTGAAAATAAGAAAACTTTTGAACTTATAAATAAAACTAAGAGTTGGCTTTATGAAAAAATCAATAAAATTGATAGACCCTTAGTCAATATGATAAAAAAGAAAGAA
>JAQQSW010019369.1:0-11060 GCA_028646575.1 Pseudocheirus occidentalis
GAAAGAATCTAGAATTTAAAGTTCTGCAATACCTGCAACTAGGAATTAAGATATACAGGGGCTGGGGTAAGGAGATCCTCCCTGACCTACCAGAAAATAAGAGAGCAGAGCAGGGCAGGGGCTTTACAGTGGGATTGCCGTTTTAGGGGTTTGGCAGGGGTAAGACGGGGAGAAAATTTGTAATTCAAAAATGTTATGAAAATGAATAATGTAAACAAGAAAACAAATAATTTTTTATATAAAAAAATAAAAATGAATAAATAAATAAAAGAAGACCTGTAGTGTCCTGGGTGTATAATAACAAGGACATGAGCACTGCAGCTGACCCTGAAGGGACAGCGAGAAGATAGGTATAATCCTGCTATAGGAAGTCCCCTGCCATCTTTCCTGGCCAGTGGGGATCTAATGACTGTCCTCTGTGTTGCCTTGGTTAAATTTTGCACTCTGTCCCTGTTGGCACACTTCTTGGGGGCACAGGCATATAAAACAAGAGGAAGAAACAAGTTCATAATGATCTCAGAACCTACAGGTACAGCATTACTGCCTACTTGACACTGTTCTGGGAGCAATTTCTTTTCCATCAGGGTGTGCCTATGACAAAAAGGGGAAAGACCCTGTCAATGAATAACATTGAGGCATTTGATGTTTGCTTTGTCTAAAGGCCCAAAATGGCTGTGATTTGAGCACTTAAAAAAAGGGAGATAACTGGAGTATTAAGGTAAGTCCGGGCAGAATGTATAACACGAGAAGGGTGTAATGCTTACATACTGGTACTTAGAATACCTGTGCTAACGAGCTAGATAAAAATGTTGCCTGTTGTACAGGTTTTTCTCTTACTCGGGAGCCTCCTTTATGAATCTGTGATTTCCAGGATCGCTATGGCAACGAGTCTGGGAGATTCTGTGAGAAGAGGCACCAAGGGTTCACCCTCAGCTGAGCCTGGTCAATGGTGCTCACATATGATTTAGTTGGTGAGATGCCTGCTCCCCTGAGGCAAGCAGCCACCTCCTCACAAAGGGCTTGGCCCCTTCTGCTACCAAATAAATTCAGGAGGTCAGGGCATTCCTCCTGCAGGATGAATCTTAGGACAGTCTTACCCATACCTCAAAGGGATGATAAATAAGATGGAAGAGTTCACTCATTAATAATAATTGACATTTTCATTGGGGTTTAAAGTTTATAAAACACTTGAAGCACGTTATGTCACTGTAGCCTTTCAGCAACCCTGAGGGAGTTGATTGTAGGAATTATCTCCATTTTACAGACAAGGAAACTGAGGTTCAGAGGCCCTAAAGGACTTGCCTGTGTTCACACCACTAGAACATATCAAGGCAAGATTTGAATTCAGGTCTTCTGTCTGACTCCATCACCCTACCCACTAAACCAAACTGTCTTTCCATAATAGTGAGGATTATTTTGGAACCAGAACTGTAATTTTTTTCTACATAGGAAATCCCCAACAAGGAAATTACCTACATAAGGGCGTTTTGGCACCTGCTATACAGTTTCTAGTCTTAAGGAGTTACCTGAAGCATTGAGAGGTTAAGTGATCTTACACATTTAGCATGTTTCAAATGGATTCAAACCCAGGTCTTCCTTGATTGTGGGCAAACTCTTTCTATACATTGGCTACTCCTTGTAGTTAATATTTACACAGGGCTGTGATCTTTACAAATCATTTCATTTTTTTGTTAGGAAGGAAGAAGAAAATTGGCCAACATTAAGAGCAGAAGAATAATCAATGGACAGCTTAAGCAATCCATTGGTAGCCTCTCTACAACAAGAGAACATAAGGAAGGCATGGGGTTTGCCTTGTTTTGATAAATCTATGGGAAACTTTGCACAAGGATTTGCAGAGGATTGGTAGGCATTAGGTGAGTTGTGATTTGTGTCTGTGACCAATGACCGTATGTGATCTATGAGTACTGCTATTCTTTTCTCTTTGTAGCCTCAAAACAACCATATGATATTATTATCCCCATTTAATACAAGAGAAAACAGGTTCTGAGAAGTTCGTGATTGGTTCAAGATCATGCAACTAGTAAATATGAAAGTTGGGGTTTGAACTTGGGTCTTCCTGAGCCCAATTTCAACATTCTCTAATACGTTGTATTGTCTCTACTACAAATTTGTTGTCTTTACTACTGTTTATTGACTAGTTGTTAGATTGATGACACAAATAGCATCTCTATTAAACAATAAATGGTCAGCACTTGGACTTATTTTACGTTCCTGAAGATAATAAAATGGCAATTCTTCTCAATTAGTCTATAATTTCCATGCTTCACTAAGTTGCATTAACTTCCATGATTGCTCCAAATTAGTAAGGATTTGACTTACTTCAAACTTTTGCACAAAATTCCAAGGCTGCCTTTTAAAAAATCCAGCAGATTTTCTTTGCCAAAATCATACAAACATTACTTGATCATTCATTCTCTCTGGTCTTACATGGATTTGGAAATCCAAAACCACTGGTCATTTGGAATTTGGAAAGCATTATCTAATGGGTGATTCTTATAGTTATTTCATAAAGCATATAATAAAGCTGGAAAGGACCTTATCTAGTCCAATCCCTTTATTTTACATTTGAGGAAATAAACAAGGCCTAGAACAGAGGTTGCATGACTTGCCCATGATCACCAAGCTAGCAAGTGGCAGAGGGAAGATTTCCTAACTCCAAAAGTCAACGTTCCTTCCAAAATGACTGATTTATGGTTATATTCTTAGAAACAAAAAAAAAAGCAATCAAGTTGATGGAAAAAAGTCTACCGATTTAATTTGAGAAACATTCATCAAGTGCCTAGGAGCTAGAGATAGACAAAAACAGAAAAATTCCTGACCCTTTACATGCACACAGATATATTCAATACAAAGTCTGGGGGTGCAAAGAATCAGTCTGGGAATCAGGAAAGGCTTTGGTAAAAGTCATCACAAGTTGGGATTTGAAGGGAGGTAGTGATTTTGTGAGATACAGGTCCGAGTTTCAGGGACAATATGAGCAAAGGTACAGAGGTGAGAGGTTCCTATGTGTGGAGCATTGTGGCTGGGCCATGGAGTACATGAGCAGGAGGAGTATGAAATAAGTCCAGAAAGACAGGTGGGAGCCAGCCTGGGTAGTTTGGCTTCAAATGCCAAACAGAGAAGTTTGTATTGAGATATATAGATAAAGAGCTTTGCAAACCTTAAGGTGCCTTATAAATACAATTCAGTTATTTTGAATGAATAGTGAAAAATCTACTGATTACTTAGTATCAGAGAGACAAAATAATTATGCTCTTAAAATGTTCAACTTCTGAAATGTATAGCATTCAACTGACAACTCATAGTGACGTCAGTACATAAACAAAGTCGTCCCTGAAAAGGGTCAAAATCCCTTTGAAAAAGCACATAATAGAGGGCAAGGAGAGCTAAAGGTTAGCAATTGGGCAATCCGGTTTTCATCTTGAGAAATCCAGTCGCTGGGTAAAATGATTTAGTTGGAGACACTTACCTTGGATGATATAATTCACTAATTACTGGTAAACTGTTATTTTCGGACTTTAGGACTGTATTGAAAATCCTATAGAGAACAATCAACCTTTCTCTGTTTCTCTTCTTTATGGGGTTAGACTCTTTGGGATTTGTTTTCTTGCTGCTTTCATTCCTTAACAGAGCTGTCTACAATATTACTTCCTGAGTGTGGGGTGATTCCCCTGATGCCTGCTGGGCTTCAGATTTCCAGTGGCCATGTGGACTAAAGAAAATAAGAACAAATTTTCTTTTGGAGCAAGCAAAAGAAAAACCTGTTACTAAGACAAGTTCTGTCCCTGAGAATTTCATAGCTGCCTAAGGGAGATGAAGTAAATTTTGAAAAGTGACAGCTATGGGGATTTTCCCCCCTTGTTTACAGTGGGCTTTGGTCATAAGCAGTTATTTCATTTGCATAATGAACTTCCAATATGGAAACTCCCTTCATTCTATAACTTTGGTAGTTTCAGGGGCTGCACTAAAAATTTGAATGACTTCCCTCTAATCACATAAGTAGCAAGTATCAGAGGAAGGATTTCTTGATTCCAAAGCCAGAACTCTTTCTACTATGCAACTCTGACATTCAACTATTATACCAATGTAAGATTTATAATAAAATGGAAAAAGGTCAGAATGGTGGTGATTGTTGTACTCTTTTTAAAGAAAATAATTATAATACATCAAAAATTACATTCAATAAAGGGCCATGGAAACATACATTAAAATTTACTTGGAAACTAAATAATCCTAAAGAATAAGTGGGTCAAAGAATAAATCTTAGAAACAATAAATAATTTTACTAAAGAGAATGACAACCATGAGACAACATACCAAAATTTATGGGATGCAGCCAAAGCAGTACTTAGGAGAAAATTTATATCTCTAAATGCTCACATTAATAAAATAGAAAAGAAATAGATCGATGAATTGGGTATGCAACTAAAAAAAAGAAAAAAAACAAATTAAAAATCCCCCATTAGATGCCAAATTGAAAATTCTGAAAAGCAAAGGAGAGATTTAAAACATTGAAAGTAAACAAGCTATTTAGCTAATAAATAAAACTAGAAGCTAGTTTTTTTGAGGGGGGATAAAATAGATAAGCCATTGGTTAATTTCATTTTTTTTTTTTTGCTTTTTGGAGGGTAATTGGGGTTAAGTGACTTGCCCAAAGTCACATGGCTAGTGTGTTAAGTGTCTGAGGGCAGATTTGAACTCAGGTCCTTCTGACTTCAGGGCCAGTGCTCTATTCACTGTGCCACCTAGCCACCCCTAATTTCATTTTTTAAAGAAAAAAATGAATTACCAGAATCAAAAATGAAAAGGGTGAACTCACCATGAATGAAGATGAAATTAAAGCAATTATTAGAAGCTATTTTGCCCAATTATATGCCAATAAATCTGATCATCTAAGTAAAATAGATCAATATTTACAAAAATATAAATTGCCTAGATTAACAGAAAAAGAAATAGAATACTTAAATAAACCCATCTTAGAAAAAGAAATTGAACAAGCCATCAATGAATTTTCTAAGTAAAATTCCCCAGGACCAAATGGATTCACAAGTAAATTAATTCTACAAAACATATAAAGATAATTAAGTTCAATACTATATAAAGGAGTCCTGTCAAATTCCTTTTACAACACAAATATGGTTCTGATACCTAAAAGGAAAGGCAAAAACAGAGAAAGAAAGCTATAGACAATTTTCCTTGATGATTGATGCAGAAAAATTACATAAAATATTGGCAAGAAGATTATAGTTACATATCACAAAAATCATACATTACAACCAGGCGGGATTTATACTAGGATTGCAGAACTAGTTCAATATTAAGAAAACCATCAGTCACAATTGATCATTTCAATAACAAACTCAACAAAAATCATATGATTATATCAAGATACAGAAAAAACTTTTGACAAAATACAATACTCATTCCATTATTAAAAACTCCAAAAGCATAGGAATAAATGGAGCTTTCCCTAAAATAAGTAATATTTATTTAAAACTATCAGCAAGCATTATCCGTATCGTGAATAAGCTAAAAACTTTCTCAATAAGATCAGAGGTGAAGCAAAAATGCTCATTATCACAACTATCATTTAAGATTGTTCTAGAAATGCTAGCAATAACAATAAGATAAGAAAAAGAAATTGAAGAAATTAGAATAGGCAATGAGGAAACAAAGCTACCATTCTTTATAGATGATATGATAATATTCTTACAGAATCTGAGAGAATCACTTTGAAATAATTTACAACTTTTGCAAAGTTACAGGGCATAAAATAAACCCACATAAATTACCAGCATTTCAATATATTAGGAATAAAATCCAGGAGCAAGAGATAGAAAGAGAGATTCCATTTTAAAGAAGTGCACACAAAATAAAATACTTGGGAGTCTATCTACTAAGACAAACCCTGGAACTATATAAACACAATTACAACATACTTTTCACACAAAGTCACATCTGACAATTGGAGAAATAGTAATTGCTCATGGGTGGACCAGACCAATATAATAAAAATGTTAATTCTATGTAAATTAATTTATTTATTTAATGTCAAACCAATCAAATTACCAAACAATTCTTTTATAGAGCAAGAAAAAATAGCAAAATTCATCTGGAACAAGAAAAAAATTGAAAAAAATATCAAGGGAATCAATGGGGAAAATGTGAAGGAAGGCAGCTTAGCTATACCACATCTCAAAATGCATTACAAAGTGGTAATCATCAAAACAATTGGGCATCAGTTAAGTAATAGAGTTGTGGACTGGTGATATAGATTAAGTACACAAACACAATAATTAATGACCATAGTAATCTAATGTTTGATAAACCCGAAGACCCAAGCTTTTGGAACAAGAACTCACTATTTGACAAAAACTGATGGGAAAAGTAGAAAACAATTTAACAGAAACTAGGTGTAGACCAGCATCTCTACAGTATATATCAAGATAAGGTCAAAATGGATACTTGATATCATAAACAAATTAGAGGAGCCTGGAGTAGTTTACTTGTCATATCTGTGGATAAGAAAAGAATTTATGATCAGAGAAGAAACAGAGAGCATTATGAGACATAAAATGCATAATTTCGATTACACCAAATTAAAAGGATTTTGCATAAACAAAACCAATGCAGCCAAAATTAGAAGGCAGAAAATTGGTTCGCAGGGGGAGTAATTTATAGCAAGTTTCTCTCATAAAGGCTTCATCTTTCAAATATATAAAGAATTGAGTCAAATATATAATAATATGAGTCATTCCCCAACTGAATATCCCAAAGAGATTTTTTAAAAACAGAAAAAGAAAAGGATCTATTTTGTACAAAAATATTTATTGGAGCTCTTTTTTTGTGGTGGCTGAACAAAATGTGGTATATGATTGTGATGGAATGCTATTGTGCTATAAGAAATAAGCAGGATGATTTCAGAAAAATCTGGAAAGACTTACATGAACTGGTGCAAAGTGAAGTGAGCAGAACCTTATACCCAGTAATAGCAATATTGTACAACAATCAAGTGTGGGTGACTTAGCTATTTTCAATACTACAAAGATCTAAGACAATTCCAAACGACTTATGGTGAAAAAGAATGCTATCCACCTCCAGAAAAAGAACATATATAGTGTGAATGCAGATTGAAGTCTTCCATTTTTTTTTTACTTTTTTTGTAGGGGGTTTTTTGGTCTGTGTTTTCTTTCACAGCAAGACTAATATGAAAATATGGGGGTTCTGGGGATTTTTTTTTGTTTTTTGGAGGACAACTGGGGCTGTAACTTGCCGAAAGTCACACAGCTAGTTTTTGTGTCAAGTGTCTGAGGCCAGATTTGAACTCAGGTACTCCTGACTCTAGGACCAGTGCTCTATTCACTGTGCCACCTAGCCACCCCCAAAATACGTTTTACATGAGTGCCCACGTACAACCTGTATTAAATTGCTTGCCTTCTAGGGAAGGGAAAAGGGAACAGAGGGAAGGAGAGAATTTAGAACTCAAAATTTTAAAAAGACAAACATTAGAAATCATTTTACATGTAACTGTAAAAATATTTTTAAAGAGGAAAAACATCTGTTGTCATATAAACTTGTACTCATTACAATTCTTACCTATTCATTAAAGCAAGTTCTCTAGAACTCCACTAAGCAACACTTTGCCAGTCTAGTTCTAGCTGCTCTACAGGCTTAAAAGTATCGTGACTGAATTTCCATTTTTAAAAAAAAATTCTGGTGCAGACATTCTAATCATTCCAGTGGGACACTTTCTCAGCTTCTCTGCTCTAAACTGTCTATGTCTACACCTACAAACTGGCTTGATTCCCATGACTGACAAGCTTTTTTTTAAATTTACACAGCAAAATATAATGGTTCTGAATACTCAAAGCAATAAATTATCCTTTGAGACTTACTTAAAGCAAAATAAAATGAAGAAGAGAGCACAATGCAACTGGGGGGAAAATCAGAAACAATTAGTTTACTAATAATGTACTAGGCTGGCCTACACAACACAATGATATTGACTGAGGCTGGGGGGAGTGAATTAAAATCTTGACACAGCCTCAGAGATATGGAATATTAATTAGAGGCAGCAATAGCAGAGTACCAAGTATAACTAAATTTTGAATTAGTAGTTGCTGCTGAAGATTACATTTTAAATGGAAGCTTTGGAAGCATAGAAAGAATAGATACAGAAAAAAACCAAATTTAAGGCAGGTAGCTATTACTGGGCCTGGAATGTCTTCTCTCTCTGGGGTAGCCTGTTACAAAACATCCCATCTGGAATTGGACACAAAATTAGCAACGTAACAACAATCCAACAGTAACCCAAATTCACAAGTAGAGGTAAGCACCAATTCTTCAAACCATCACATGGCACAGGAATCTCTCTGTAGGCTGATGTGGCAGAAGGAAAGAGTACTTATCAACTGCTCTGGTTAATAACAACTATGGGATGTGTGGGGCATTCAGGGAGGACAAGCACCCCTGGTGTGAGGGCTTGTTGAGTCCTTTTCAGGGCTGTTCATCCACCCTTCATGTCCACCTGATTCACCCAGCTGTCTCCTCTGGTTTCGAAAAATGCACAGGGGCCACACTCCCGTGAAACTGTCTCAAAAGACAGGCTAAACCAGGTGAGGGTAACTGACAGGCCTCAAAGTCATCAGTGAGCTACTGGAATGTCTACCCAAGCATGGAAAGTCTTCTCCCAGTGGAATGAGCAAATAAACACAAATGGTTCCAATTTCCATAGACAGATGAAGCAGGTGCTGTGGAGTTGGTCAGACACTGCATCCCAGGCCATGTCCAGTTGTCTTGACTTGTCTTGCCACTGGACTTCTATGACTCTGGAAGAGATAGTGAGGCTGGCAACTCTGTGCAACGTACCTCAATTAAACCCAATCCACACACAATTCAAGACGTGATGTCATTGGTCCTCTTCAAAAATGAAGGATGGACAGCAGGATGGGCAGACAACTGATCTTTCAAATAAAAAATGAAACACAGCACCCCAAAAACCTCAGTGCAGTTTTACATTTAAAGTTGCCCTAACACTATCCTTCACAATAGGTACTAATGCTGTAAAGAGCCCATTGAATCTTTCTTGGGTCATTCAGAAGGCATTTCAGAACATTGAAGAATCTCAGGACCAAGTCATGAGCACTGATTTCTACTGCAGTCAGACATTCAAAAGTGCCAACAAGTAGCTTTTACTACATTATCTGAATTGTATTGACTAAAATGATTTCCAATTACTTCAAGATATGGAATTCAATTCAAACAGTCGACATGGCATAGACCTGGAGACAAGAAGACTTGAGATCAAATCCTACCTCTGATCATTACCAGCCACATGAGCATGGCCAAGTCTCTTAATGTGTTTGACATATTTGACTGTGAACTTATTGAGGGCAGGGCTCGTCTTTTGACTCTCTTTGCATCCTTCTGAGCTTATCACAGTGCCTGGGACATAGTGGGCACCTAATGTTTCCTGACTGACAGACATCTGTCTAAGACTGAGTCATAGAAAGTCTGTGATCTGCACTGGCAAAAAGAATTCTAACACTGAAGAAAATGCAGACCCTTACTTAATAAAGTATAGAATTCAAAAATTTAACAAATATTTGTTCGGTGCCTGACATGAGCAAGGCACACAGCCAGGTAGTAGGTGTGCAAAGAAAATAATCAACCCTTCCCTGAACTTGAAGGAGTCCATAGTCTAATAGCCTATTACAGGTGTGCAAATAAACATTCTCCTGGTTGGAAGGGATTAGGATAAAAGAGATATCTCCTCAAGGAATACCTAAGGCAGTTTGAGGTGCAAGAGGTGGCTCTTAGCTAAGGGGATTAGGGCCTGCTTTGTGAAGGAGGTGGCATCTGAAGAAGTGGACTTGAAGAGATTTCAATAGGCAAAAATAAGGAGGGGTCTGGTTCAAGGCATGGGGGCCAGCTTGCAAGTTTAAACAAAAGAAGACTGACTCCATGATAAGTAAGGATGACAAGATCAGAGATTCAGATTTGAAAGGAACCTTAGAGGCCTTTCAATCCAATGCCTTCATTTTTACAGATGACAAAACTGAGTGACTTGTCCAAGGTCACAGTTTGAGGCAGGATTGGAATTAATAGGTAATCTACTCAACATTGGAAGGAGTCCTAGGGCAGAGCTGACTTGACTGAGTTAAGTAAGGACTTCAAACGTGTATCACATCTCTATAACCAGCCTGGCTCCAGGGCTCCACTGAGCTTTGTCATGACTAACAAGCAGAACTTGGAACTGGACATCTACCATGGACTTTGGATACTCCCCCCTCTCCAATCTGCTTTCTGGTTTTTCTTAGGTATTAATACTCAAATCAAATCAACCTTTGCCCCTGTACAGGCAAGTTTTGCCAGTCCAAGCTTTGCCAGTCCCCTTCTCTATGGTCATTTCAACTTGTAGACTTCCTAGATCAAAGCTTCCTTCACTGACATCATCCCCTGATCCATTATACCCAGTCATATCAGCCCATTAGATTTTGTGCCTCTTAGCTCGATCTTCTGAACATTCCACGTTTCCTTCTGGAACCCCGGTTCTATGGCTTATAAACAGCCCTTCATATTAAACTTGTGCCCTCTTATAAGAAGATATTGTATCTAAATTTTATGTATACATGCACACTCTATTTCCCTGAATAGACTATAAGCCTTTGGAGATCAAAGACAGTTTTTTTTTCTTTGTGTCTCCAGAGCCTACCCAGCCTGTAATATGCACTTAATAAATACTTGTGAAATTGAACTGCATTAAGAATCCACATTGACTTGAACACAAAATGGGTAAAGGGATTCAATGCCTTTAGACTTACCTCACTGAACCCTCTCATTTTACTGATGAGGAAACCAGGACTCACAGAGATGACAACATTAATTCATGGTCATACGTCAAGTTTACTACAGAACCAGCATTAGAATCCAGCTCTCCTGACTCCTCGCCCATTGCTCTTTCCCCTACAGCCCACAGCCAGCAAAACTATGGTGTCTTGTGCCAAAACAATTGACACAATGGAAGAAAAATGTTCCTC
>JAQQSW010019370.1:0-11060 GCA_028646575.1 Pseudocheirus occidentalis
CCTCCTATATAGACATATGTGTGTGTGTGTGTGTGTGTGTGTGTGTGTGTGTGTGTATATATATATATATACACAAACACATACATTTGTATTTCATTCACCTATCCTTATACTGAGAAAAATTTCTTAAATTACAATTATTGTATTTCTATGTTGGCATGTAAATAGTTTAATAAGTTTCTTATGATTACTTTTCCATGTTTACCTTCTCATGCTTCTTGTATTTGAGTGTCAAATTTTCTTTTAAGTTCTGTTTTTTTCAGCAAGAATGTTTTAAAGTCCTCCACCTTGTTGAATGACCATATTTTCCCCTGGAACATTATACCCAATTTTTCTGGGGAGGTGATTCTTGGTTTTAATCCTAGCTTCCTTGATCTCCAGAATATCATATTCCAGACCCTTCAGTCCTGCAATGTAGAAGCTGCTAGATCCTGGGTTATCCTAATTGTGTTTCCACAGTATTCAAATTATTTCTTCTTGGCAGCTTATAATATTTTATCCTTGATCTGGGGACTCCAGAGCCTGGCTATAACATTCCTAGGAGTTTTCTTTTGGGGGTCTTTTTCAAGAGTTGATTGGTGTATTCTTTAAAGTTCTATTTTGCCCTCTGGTTCAGGGCATTTTTCCTTGAGAATTTCTTGAAGGATGCTTTCTAAGTTCTTTTTTTGATCATGGCTTTTAGGTAGTCCAATATTTTTAAATTGTCTCTCCTGGATCTGTTTTCCAGGTCAGTGGTTTTTTCAAGGAGATATTTCACATTGCCTTCTATTTTTTTCATTTGTTTGGATCTATTTCATACTACCTTGATTTCTCATAAAGTCATTTGCTTCCATTTGCTCCACTCGAATTCTGAAGGAATTAATCTCATCAGAATGCTTTTCAGATTCTTTTTCCATGTGGCAAATTCAACTTTTTAAGGCATTTTTCTCCTCATTGGCTTTTTGCGCCTCTTTTGCCATTTGAGTTAATCTGTTTTTTAAGGTGTTATTCTCTTCATTCAGGTTGTTGACTCTCTTTTCATGATTTTCTTGCATCATTTCTCATTTCTCTTCCCAATTTTTCCTCCACTTCTCTTATTTGTTTTTCAAAATCCTTCTTAAGCTCATCTATGGCTTGTAGGTAGTCTACATGTTTCTTGGAAGCCTTTGGTGTGGGAGTTCTGACTGTGTTGTCTTCCTCCCATTCCATGCTTTGATCCTTTTTGTCCCCAAAAAAGGATTCTAGAGTTTGATTGCTGTTCTTACTTTGCTTCCTTTACCTGCTCATGTTGCCAGTCAATTACTTGACTTTTTTAGCTTTGTGGAACTCTGCTTCCAGAGGGGAAAGCTCTGTCCCATATCACTGGGGTTTTTATAGCTGCCAGCTATTGGGAGGCCACTGCCACCCCCACCAGCTTTGGCTCACTGAAAACACACCCCATGACCACCACCTAAGTGCACAATCCAGATGCAGGCCGCTCAAGACAAGAGCACTTAGCCTCTGAACGATTGCTTGGCCCCCCTGCAGTCTGTAGGCCAGGAGCTCTGAAGCAGCCATGGGGAGGTTGTAGCTGGGCCAGCGCTTCTGCTGCTCCCTTGCTGGGAGGCAGTTTGGCCATACTGCTTTTCTCCCCTAGATTTAGCTGAGTTCCACTGACCTTTCACTTAGTCTTTGTTTCTTATGGCTTGATAATTCTGGAAACTGCTACAGCTCCCACTGATCTACTTTCCTGAAGGCTCTAGCTGCGGCTTGTCCTGGATGCCCAAGGGCTAAGCCACAGTTTCAGGCTGGGCTGGTTTTTACTCCCAGCACACTGTGATGAGCCCTTCCTGCCAAACTGTCTTCAGCGGGAGATGTGTTTTTCTGTTGTGAGTTTTGGAGCCCTAAAATTTGTTTAGAGTCATATTTTATGGGTATTTGAGGTGGCTATGTGGGAGCTGTGGAACCCTATTGCTTTTATGCCACCATCTAGAATATTGTTATTTTTGTATACAATATTCTCTTGGTTTTGCTCAATTCTCTCCATTATTTCATGCAAGTCTTTCCACATTTTTACTAAGATAAGCAAGCTCATCATTTCTTATAGCACAGTAGTATTCCATCACAATCATATACCACAACTTGTTCAACCTTTCTCCAGTTGATGGGGATTCTTGTACTTTCTAGTTCTTTGACACCACAAAGAGAACTGCTCTAAACATTTTAAAATGTATAGCTTCTTCCAGGAAAACGTTGTACATAGTATCAGCACATTGTATGATGATCAACTGTGAAATGACTCGACTCTTCTCAGCAACACAATAATCCAAGACAAGTACAAAGTTCAAAGGAAAATGCTATCTATATCCAGAAAAAGAACTGATAAGACTCTGGATGAAAATTGAAGCATATTTTTTCATTTAGATTTTTTTCCCTTTGTATCTGTTTCTTCTTTCACAGCTGTGACTAATATGGAAATATTTTGTGTGATAGGATATGTATGAACTATGTCAAACTGCCTACCATTTTAGGAAGAAGGGAGGGAAGGGAGAGAGGGAGAAAAATTTGAAACTCAAAATCTTGTAAAAATGAATGCCAAAAATGTTCTTGACATGTAACTGGGGGAAAAGAACAAAATACATATGGGGTCTTTTCCTTTTTTCCCTAATCATGTTTGGAAATAGAACTAGTAGCAATATTTCTGGGTCAAACAGTACAGGCAGTTTAATAACTCTTTGGGAATAATTCCAGATTGCTCTCCAAGATAGTTGGATCAGTTCACAATTTCACTAACAATGAATTAGTGTTCCAATTTTTCCACATCACTTCCAACATTTTTTGCTTTCCCTTTCAATCATTTTAGCCAATCTAGTAGGTGTAAAATGATATCTCAAGGTTGTTTTAATTTACACTTATCCAATAAAAATGATTCAGAGCAGTGGTTTTCAACCTTCCTAATGCCATGACCCTTTAATACCTGTATGTAGACGTATCTGTATGTGGGTGGACCCACCTGGAGATAGATAAAGGACTGGTGTCTTGGTTCCTAAGACCATCAGAAATATGTGTTTTCTGATGGTCTTAGGCAACCCCTGTGACCCCCGTGAAAGAGCTGTTTGACCCCCAAAGGGGTTGCGACCCATAGGTTGAGAACTGCTGATTTAGAGTATTTCTTCATATCATTATAAATAAATTTTTTCACTGGAAAACTGCCTATTCACAGCCTTTGGCCATTTATCAATTGGGGAATGACTAGTATTCTTATAGATTTGGCAAAGTTTATCTACATATATTTATGTATGTATGTAAGTATATGTATATATGCACATACATATACCCATACATGTGTGTGTATGTATGTGTGTATGTGTGTGTGTATGTATGAGTCCTTTATCTGAGAAACTGTCTATAAAAATGTTTCCCCAATTTTCTACTTTTCTTCTTATCTTGGCAACATTTATTTTATTAAGAGTCTTGGTATTAGCCCTGGTCTGTGGCTCATGGATCTAAGGGATGGTATAAAATGTGACAATTGCTTGTCACTGAGTCGAGTTTCAGGCTCTCAGCCCTTGCTCTCTCCAGGGAAGGCAGCAAGTCTTGCCTCTGAAATAGATGCTAAGGTCCTAGTCCTACCTGGGCAGTGACTTACATAGCCCTGGGAGGGCAGGGAGGAGCGCCTAATCACTGAGGCATGGGTTTGAACTCTCAGCCCTTCCTCTCTTTGGTGAAAGAAAGAGATCTTTTCTGCAAAGGTGCAGCTACCAACAGTCCTAGTCCCAGTCCTAGTCAGCAACTCATGGACCTAAAATGAAAGGGCTTCACTACTACTGAAGCATGAGCTTCAGGATCCAGCCTATACTACCCTGTCTGTGGAGGTTCAGCTACCAAGAAAAGTACTCTCAGCCTTGATCAACAGCTCATAAGCTAAAGTGGAAGGGACCAGTGATCCAGACTTATCCTGTTCATCATCTAAGTCCAAGAGGTATGATTGGATTCTGACAGGAATGGCCAATTCCAAGAGTCATCTTAGCAGTGAAGTGACACCACTGCCAGAGGTCAGTGTTAGATGTAAGGAAGGTCTAGAGGCCAGCTGCACATGCTGTAAAATTTACAGGAAAGAATAAGGAAGGAGAGAGAGGAAGAACATTGGTGGGGGAGTCATTCAGTATTAAATAATACCTATAGGAAGGAAAAGCTGATCTCCAGGCAGCAACTGAAGGTAGAAGACAAATACACTGCCAAAGGACTGGCAATGATTACTCCATTCAGACTCTCTTGAAACCATGCAAGTCACCATACCCTGATGATCTACTGACTAGATGTGTTTCCAGATAGAGATGAGAGGCACCAAGGCCAGAGAAGTTAAGTGCCATTGTATTCTTGATGTATATCCTTGTTGTATTTGAACAAAGTAAACCTCCTTTGTTCAATGACTCATGACTGCCTCTTTTCATCCCTTTTTCAAGCCTAAACCTGAACTGAGGGCATTGGTGTTCGCGAGCCATGCTTATAGCATTTGGGGTTGTCTTGGCAAGTTGGGATGAAAGGAGATGGCCTTGAGGTTCATATCATAGTTAAACTAGGGAAAGAGCCCTGCAAATATCAAGAAAGAGAGTCATCTGATCAATTAGAGGGACATTGCTTGGCTCCCTGCTACCAGGGCCCTCCTGATTTTGTAGGGTGAGTCCTCTCTATGGGACCAGCAGGTTCCTTCTCAGGCCAACAGATTAGCTCAGAGAGTACTGGACCAGGCTGCCTCAAAAAGGGGCAGAAGGAGAGGCTGGAAGTAGTGGGTGGTGGTAAAGAAAGCACCAAGACCAGCATTTTCTGGATATGATTTACTACAACAGAAGCTGGATTGCCAATGTATTCAAACAGAAAGTAAACTAGGTCAGAGAATTCAGCAGCTAAAGACAGAGCTCTTGACTTTCAGGGACCATGCAAGGAAAGCAGGGGGAAGACTAATGGAGTTGGTAATTGTACAAATGAAGAGATTTCTCTTGATGAGAATAGGGCCCAAGGGACTCCAGTCAGGAACCCATCCTATTGTGGACTCTGACCCAAATGTCCCTGAATCTTCCAGAGATACAAGCCAGGAGATTGGAGGAGAGAAGACTTAGACAGAAACTTGAGACAGAGAAGCCCTAGGCTTGTTCTATCATTGCTTCCAAGATGAGGGTTTTGTTGACTCCTTATTTTCTAGAAGGGACAGCTAGGTGGTACAGTAGATAGAGCACTGGGTTTGGAATCAAGAAGACTCATCCTAATGAGTTCAAATCCTGCCTCAGACACTTTACTACAGACCCTGGGAAAGTCACTTTAACCCTGTTAGCATTTATAGAAAATAAATCTAAGAGTTATTTATTTAATTTTTGGACAGCATGATCTGATTTTTTTCTTTTTTATTATTATTAATTTGTTTATTTACTTTTAGTTTACCACATTCAGTTCCACAGTCCCTTGAGTTTCAAATTTTCTCCCCTTCTCTCTCCTCCCCCAGCCCCCATGGCAGCATGCAATCAAATATAGGATCTACAAATACCTTCACATGAAACATTAGTCAGGTGGTAAAGAAGGATTATAACCAATGAAATGATCAGTGGGAAAAAGGAAACAAAACAAGAAAAAGAAAGAGAGCAAGTAGTTTGTCTCAATCTGCATTCAGACTCGGCAGCTCTTTCTCTGGATGTGGATATTTCATTCCATCATGAGTCTTTTGCTCTTTCCATCATGAGTCTTTTGGAGTTGTTTTATAAACTTGTACTGCTGAGAGGAGCTCAGTCTATCAAAGTTAGTCATTCCACATATGTTGTGCCTGTAATTGTGTACAGATTTCTCCTGATTCTGCTCTTCTCACTCAGCATCAGTGTATATGTCTTCCCAGGTCATTATGAAGTCCATCTGCTCCTCATTTCTTCTATCACAATAGTATTCCATTACATTCACATACCACAACGTATTCAGCCATTCCCCAATTGATGGGCATCCTCTTGATTTCCAATTCTTTGCCACCACAAAAAGAGCTGCTATAAATATTTTTGTACATATGAGTCTTCCGCCCACTTGTGTGATCTCTTTGGGATACAAGTCCTAAAAGTGGCACTTCTGGATCAAAAGGTATGCACATTTTTATAGCCCTTTGGGTATAATTCCAGATTGCTCTCCATAATTGTTAGACCAATTCACAACTCTACCAACAATGCATTAGGGGAACATGCACTTTTAATATCTACTGCTCAAGTGTATTGTCCAGAATTCACGGGGAAATACCTTGAGGGGGCTGCTGCGTGGAGGTCTGGTTTTAGGCTTGAAAGGTCATTAATTCAGCTAGCAGTCAGGGCTGACTGAGCTGCCACCCATCAATTCTTTCATTGGAGCTTTTTGTAGGCATGCAGTTCTACCTCAGAAATCAAGAGCTTTTTCATTACCATATAGTAATCAAATAGGATATGTTTACTGAATAACTAAGCATTTTCTAAAGCTGAGGTGGGGATGACCAAGGGTGATGTGAAGCTTAAATAAAATAATGTAAAGTACTTTGAAAACCTTAAAAGATTATATAAATATATTTATTATTCTTACTGTGATGATGATGATGTTACATTAGCATGTAATCACCAGACCTCTAGTCTAATAATTCTTTTATCCTTCAAGCCTTCTACAGTACTCCTGTTGACCTCAAGCAATGCTTATAGAATTGGTAAATGACAACCAAACTATGGGTGTTTATGTATGTGTGGTTGTTATGGTGGTGGTAGGAAATGTATGCAAACCTTCTAAGTTTAATCTGCATTAATAACACTTTTAAAAAGTCCAATCAATCAACAAAATAATTAATCAAGTACTGATTTGCAGTGAAAACTGATTTCTCAGGTGAATTTTTTTCATTGACTTGTTTATTTACTTTTAGTTTACAAGATTCAGTTCCACAATCCCTTGAGTTTCAAATTTTCTCCCCTCTCTCTCCTGCCCCTCCACAGTGGCATGTAATTATATATAGGATCTGCAAATACTTTCACATTGTACAATAGTCTGGTTTATAGAAGGGTTGTAACCAATGGAGGGAACAATGGGGAAAAAGAAAGAAAACCAAACACGAAAAAGAACAATAGCATATAGATTGCCTTAGTCTCCATTTAAACTCTGGTCTTTCCAGATCTTTCTCTGAATTTAGATATCTTCTTCCATCCTGAGACTTGTAGAGTTGTCTTATAGCTGTGCGTTGCTGAGAAGAGTCCAGTTTATCAAGGTTGATTGTTACACATATGATGTGTCTGTGATTTGTGTACAAATTTTTCCTGGCTCTGCTCTTCTCACTTAGCATCAATTTTTATATCTGAGGTGAAATTTTAACAATGGGTTCTCTCCCAAACTAGTTAGAATGGCCTTTAACATACCTCTGGGCAGGGCCCTCCATTATACATAACCAGACTTACAAAGTTTCCAACATGGGTTGTCAGTAGGTAGAACACACTCTATAAATTGAAAGGACTGGGATCCTATGGATCAACTTCCTGTTATTCTTGATATAAATGAAGGCTAACTGGTTTGGGAGGCAGGTCATATATGCACAAAACAAAAGGTGTCTTTAATTTAGTTAAACTTTAATTTGGAAAAGATTAAAAAAAACCAGTTCATATGGAACAGTGGAAAGAATACTAGAATAGCATTTCAGAGTTCCTGGGTTCTAATCCCAGTCATACTACTTTTCTATGTGTCTAACTTTCTGCAATAAGGACTGACATTTAGACAGCTTTTAGGTTTACAAAGAACCGTACATATATTATTTTCTGCTCACAGTAACCCCACAAAGTAGGTAGTTGTACTATTCTCATTTTACGGAGGAGCAAACTGACATTAACAGGGGCTAAGTGACTGGCCCATGATCACCCAACTAGTTTGTATCAAAGACAGGATTTCAATCCTGGTCTTTCTTAATTTTAAGTCTGGAGATCTAGCCACTGCCCACATTGCTTTTTTGGATTCAGTTTCCTCAACTTAGAAAGTCAGACTAAAAGACCTTCAAAGTCCCTGTCAATTCTAAATCTTGTGGTAATCTTGTACTCTTCAACTACATTACTAACAGATGACACCATGTTGAAGAACGAAGTCCATTTTAGAACTGCTGGGATCTTGCAACTCTTTTGTCCTTGAAACTAATGAATTTTGCACACATCCACTGTGGGAAACAATGTAGCTCTCCAGGAAAAACCAATAACAGAGGCAAAGAGAAATTCTAAACTTGTGAAACCACCTATTCTTTCTTTAAAAACTGCAAAACAGTCATTTTTTTGTTTGCTTTTGGAAAGGCAACATAGAAATTAGGAAATATCAAACATGCTTATTACCTTGGCCAATCTTTCTGATTCTCATCCTTTGTAAAGGTTTAGGATTGAGGCTTCTCACAGTGAAAAAAAAAAACAAACTCTACCTCATTGTGACTCTTTAATTATAGTTAGTGGTTCTTACAGCTTTTTGCCAGTTCTGTCAGTATGTCTTCAATGAGCTTTCAGAATCCTACTCTGACATATCATAGCCAAAGGAAGAGGACTTTCAAGGAAAACATTTCTTTTGAGTTGCTATAGACAGAAGCCATTGTGAAGCACAGTGTGCTGGAGACACAGACGCAAGGACTGGTACAGGCAAGCAGTGACCTTCCCTACAGAATGGAATTTCTTGCGTCAAAGTCTTTTTTATATTTAACTCTTTTAGCAATTTAATCAGACAAAAATAGACTATACTTAGAGGAATTAGTGCCTATTCAGGCAGACTTTTCAGAAAGTCCTCTAGCTGGCATGGGGTTAGGGAAAGGGATAAGTATCTGGTACCTTTAAACAAATGTCTTCATAAAAAATGGCACAGTGGCATGTGCAAAAATGACAGAATAAAGACTTTCACGATAGATTGCCAACTTTTTTACCTTGAAATCACATTATTTATGGTATAGCCCTCTTAACCAAAATTTGAGTTAAATGATACATTTCTCACCAATTATAACTAGCCTTGGTTTCTGTTCAGAGTTTAAACACACACACACACACACACACACACACAGACACACACAAGCACACACAGAACCCAACCCCAAAACAACAATGTACATGGCAGTTGACAGTAATGAAGCAATGACTTATTTGCTTAAAGATCTTTCAACAAGATTTCTTCTTTGAGTAAACATCTCTCTGAACCATACATCATAGCTCTTTTACGCACTATCTCTACAAACACAAAGTATCTTCATAATCTACTTTCCCTGCCTTCATTCCTGGCATTAGGTTGAGTAAGAACACATTCATTTAGCTGCAGGCAAGTATTTTTAAGAGATTTCAAAATGATTGGCAATGGTATTAATGTTAGAAAGTTTTTGTTAAATGGGTTAGCATAGGAACCTAGTACTTCAGAGTTTTAAAGTAAGCTGCTTTAAACTAATTTTCTTTACCCCCCCCCCCCAGATGTCTTATGAAAACTGATCAGAATGAAAATAGTATTCTTAGGGGCCTTTTTGCATGAATCCTTAGTTATTTGGGTTCCCTGACTTCCAGGAATTTATCCTTACACCTGATGCTGAGAAAATAAATCTTTATAATCAAGCAGCCTCTGGAGGAGATCTTAGGTAGTAAGTATATACCCATGTAGGACATGTAATGGTCACCCCCCCGTGTGAGAGTATCTTGGATAATGCAGGTAAATTAAACTTCTGCTCAGCCTCTGAACTTTAAATAACCAACTAAAGACAAACAAAAACCCACTTCCCTTATGCTTTCTACAAATTAAATGAGATGATAATAAACAATTTCAGAATGTTTGGAAAGCAGTTGTATAATGGAAATGGGTAAGAAGGAACTGATACCCTCTCCCTAATCCCCTTTTTCTCCCCTCTCTACTCCCTGCCTCCTTTCCCCTATAACATTATGCTAAAGAGACTCCCCTGAGAAGCTGTTTCTATATAAGATTGCTGGAGAGGGGCTAGGGCACTGCCCTATAGGTAGTAACAAAGCAGACAGGAGTTGGTATATGACACAGACACTGAGCCACATCTAGCCTGTAGAAAGGCCTGCTCTGAAAGTTGCTGCATCCATGCAGCACCTTGGCACCAGGTGGGTATGTTGAACTGCCAGTGGAGTATGGAAGGAGACGGAAGGATCTGAGGGATCCTGGAGAGAGTTTCTGACAGTCGTAGACAACTTACTAGGTAGCACAGTGGACAGAGTGCTAGACCTAGAGTCAGGCAGACTCATCTCCCTGAGTCTAATCTGGCCTCAAACACTTATTGGGCAATTCACTTAACCCTGTTTGCATCAGTTCCTCATCTGTAAAATGAGCTGGAGAAGGAAATGTCAAAACATTTCAGTATCTTTTCTAAGAAAACCCAAAATGGTGCCATGAAGAGTTAAAAATGACTAAAAAACACTTGAGTTTCCTCATAAGTAAAACAAAAACCCATCTGTAATGTGAAGGATTTAGAGTAGATAATGATTAAGGACCCTTTTAGTTCTAAAATGTCATTATTCTATGAGAACCATAAAGGATAAAGGAACATCTTCAAAGAGGGATGCTAGTGAGACAAGTAAAAATTCCAGAAGACAAAGTCATGGGTAATAAAAATCAACTTATTAATTAGGCTAGTCAATAACCAACAAATTGACAGTCCATGCCTTCTTCTGGTAACCAAAGACTGTGTTGCAAGGTCTTGGATCATCTTAAATTCCCTGTCTCCCTGACAGCACATTATTGGGCCGTCCCCTGACCAGAAAAAAACCAACCCTAATTAGTAGACACTTAATGGGGCTAAGAGCTTTCAGCTCCTCCAGATTAACACGTTATTGAGGAAGAGAGGTCAACTGAGAAAGGAGGCTTGCTAACAACTTTTGAGCTCCCTCTAACAATCTGGACACCCCAATCAGGTTCTCTTTCTGGTTTTATTTTTCCTTCATGAGACAAGTCACCCCAGACTCTAACAAAGGATCCAAGGACATATGAATCTCTCTTGGTATCATGCCAACCCAAACTAATTACCAGCAGGTGCTTTGGGGGTTGGAGCTGATTACTTTCCTTTGCTAGAATGGGAAAGGACTCTTTTGAGCTAGGCTAAGAGGTGGGGG
>JAQQSW010019371.1:0-11060 GCA_028646575.1 Pseudocheirus occidentalis
TTGCTGGAAGCACACACTTCTGTAAAGGGACAGGGACAGGGTAGAGAATAGAACAAGGAAAGGCAGGATAGGAAGAATGGACATATAATCAGTCTCTCACAATATGTCCTCTGTGGAGATGTTCTGCATAATTACACATGTACAGCCTATATTGAATTGCTTGTCCTTCTAGTAGGGGTGGATGACTAGGGAGGAAGGGAAAGAATCTAGAATGCAAAGTTTTATAATCAAATGCTAAATATATATTATATATATACCATTATTATTATTATTATTAATTCTATGCAACTGGGAATTAAGATATACAGGAACTGGGGTAGGGAGATCCATTCAGCCCTACCAGAGAGTCAGAGGGTTGATGGGGGAGGACATAGGAGAGAATATATTGGGGGAGGGGCTATACAATGGGAGTGCTGTTTTGGGATGTGGGTAGGGGAAACATGAGGAGAAAATTTGTAACTCAAAGTCTCATGGAAATGAGTGATATAAAGAAGAAAATAAGTAAAGTAATTTTTTAAATTTTTTTTAAAAATTAAATTTAAATTAAAAAAAGAAAAGTTACAAGAATATCATAGACAATTTCAAAGCTCCAAGGTTAAGGAAAATACTGCAAGGAATGGAGGGTGGGGGTGAGGAAAAACAATTTTACTACAAGATCTAACAGTTTCTATGTTAAAAGATAGTAGGTCTTAGAAGATAATATTTAAAGAACAGGAGAGCTGGTGTTTTGACCAAAAATAACTTGCAAAGCCAATTTGAGTATAAACCAGAATGAAAAAAGAATGGATATTCAATAAACTGAAAAATATACAGACATTTGTGACAAAAAGACAAAAACACAATGGAAAATTTGACTTATAACATTCAGGAGAAACATAAGGTAAACATCAAAGATCAATTATAAGGGATTCAGGTCAATGTTTGCTTTTTAGATATAAAAATATTTATATGTAAAAATAATATCAGCTTTGGCTGAGCTAGGAATGATGGGTTGAATCTTTAAAAAAACTGGTTAAAGAAAGACAGAACAAAGAACTATACAAATGAGATGTGACAGCAGAACTGATATAGAAGAAGCAAGTATGAGTGGAGGGTTGGTAGTGCTGAAATATTACTTGCATCAGAACTGGACTAAAGGGGGAACAACATATATATACATTATATATCTATATATATATATAGATAGATAGATAGATATTTCTAAAATGATAAAGAAATAAGAATGCAAAGGAGAGGATACAGAAAGTGTTTAGAAGGCTGTGTAGATTAAGAATTAAGAGGGTGGGAAAGAAAATACGGGAGGAACTGTTAGAGGAATACATGGATTAAGACAGCAGGTGTGGGGAGAGGATAAGAAAAGGACTTTTAGAGGGGTGGATGAATTAAAAAATAGAAGGGCAAAGCAGAGGTAGGAAGTAAACTAGAGTGAGGAGAGATAGCATAAACAGAGCAAGAAGGATAAGTAGGAAAAGTAAGATGGAGGGAAATACATAAATAATTATAACATTTTTATCTAATGATTTTTCCCATAAAATGGAAATCGATAGCAGAATGCATTAAAAATTGGAATCTGATGATACATGTTTACAAGAAACATAATTGAGAATGAGAAATACACATAGAGTTAAAATGAAGAACTAGAACAGAATTATTATGCTTCAGTTGATGTAAAAAAGCAAGGAAGGTAGCAATAATTATCTCAGACAAAATGGAATCTAAGATTTAATTTAAAAGAATAAACAGGGAAATCATAGTATGTGTCCTCAGTATTATTCAATATTGTTTTAGACATGCTAGCAATGGCAGCAAGAGAAGAAAAAATAATTGAAGGAATCAGAATGGGAAATAAGGTAATAAACTATCTCTTTTTGCAGATGATATGATGATATATTTGGAAAATCCTAAAGACTCAGCTAAAAAAAATAGTAGTTGATACAATCAATAATCTTGGCAAAGTAATAGGATATGAAATAAACCCAAATAAATCATCAGCATTTTTATATATCACCAACAAAATCCTGCAAGAGAGAGCAAGAGATACCCCTTTTAAAATAACTGTAGTCAGCAGCATAAATTACCTGAAGGTATGCCTGCCAAAACAGACCCAGGAACTACATGAACATAATTATAAAATATTCTTTATGCAAATAGTATCAGATTTAAATAATTGCAGATATATTATCTATCCATGAGTAGGCAAAATCAACATAACAAAATGACAACTTTTACCTAGTTAATCTATTTATTCGATGCCATCCAATTAAGTTACTAAGAAATTTATTTTACTCAGAAAAATAATAACAAAATTCATTTAGAAGAACAAAAAGTCAGGAATTCCAAAGGAAGTAATAAAAAAAAGAAAGGAAGCTGGTTCAGCAGTTCCAGTCCTCAAACAGTAAGGCAGTACATAGAAAAAGTTAGGTAGATTAGTGAAATAGAGCAGATGCAGGATACAGAAAAGTATAGAATTATAGTAATATTGTGTTCAACAAATGCAAAGATTTAAATTTGAGAGATAAGATCTCATTATGAGATAGAAAGCATTGTGAGTTGTAAAAAGGATAATACTGATTATATTAAATAAAAAATTATAGAAATGCATAGAATATATAGAATCAATGTATACAAGATTAGAAGAAAAGCATAAACTTCCAAAGAAAGAAATAATAAATAATAATAATGTGTGTATTTGTGTATTTGTGTGTGTGTTCATGTTTAATTGTAGCCTTCTCTAAGGTAGGGTGTGGAAGGCCTTAAGAACTGATCTATGCAAAAAAGAAGTTTTGGAGAGGATAGCCAAAGTTGGTGGATTGAAGCGGGGAGGCGGGGCGGGGGGGAGAAAAACATAAGAAAGAAAGGCAAATATAAATGAATTAGTAGGGGAAATGAGTAGGGGAATTAAGTGAAAGTTTTCCTCTAAAGTTGAAGGTGGAAATATTTGACTATGTACCCCAGTACTAAGGGGATGTGTGCTGGATCTCATAAAAATATCAATAGGGCCTGGTAGAAATGCTTTGAATGCTTTCATGAATGTGGCTAATACAGCTCTTGGGTGATTATCTCATGAGCTTTGATTGATATTCATAATTTAGGTAGGATGCACATTCAATTATTGTACCATCAAAAGTCTTTTTCCCTCAATAAATTATACTTCTCTCCATCTCATGAAATCCTTTCCACTTCTTATTTATAAAAACATTTATAAGTGATTTATCCCTTCCCAACCCCTAGAAAAGATAGCTCCCTCCTTGAAAAAAATCTAAAAATACTTTCTGGATAATACAGTACCAGGTCTGGAGTAAGAAAGATTCATCCTCCTGTGTGCAAATCTGGCCTCATACACTTCCTGGCTGTGTGACTCTGGGCAAGTCACTTAGCCCCTTTGTCTCAGGTTTCCTCATCAGCAAAATGGCAAACCACTCTAGTGGTTTGAACCACTCTAGTATCTCTGCCAAGAAAACCCCAAATGGGGGTCAGGAAGAATCAGACATGACTGAAAAACAACTAAATGACACATATTTTCCACATTGGGGTTTCTACAAAAATAATTGTTATAAATTATTTTTGATCATGTGAGTCTTTTTCCTCTTTCATTTCTTTGAGGTATAAGTCTAACAATTTGGGTCACAAGGTATTAACAATTTGGAATTTTTTCAACATGGTTCTACATATTATATATATATATACATTTATTTATTTATTTATACATACATACATACACACATTTATGTATGTATATATGTGTGTATGTGTGCACATATCTATAATTATATATAATGTTACATTATATTGCAATATGCATATATGATATTATTACACATTTAAT
The DNA here is from genome assembly GCA_028646575.1 of Pseudocheirus occidentalis. Taxonomy (NCBI): domain Eukaryota; kingdom Metazoa; phylum Chordata; class Mammalia; order Diprotodontia; family Pseudocheiridae; genus Pseudocheirus; species Pseudocheirus occidentalis. Next base: position 3,827 of record JAQQSW010019371.1, read on the forward strand.
TTTAAAGTTCTTTATGATCTGCAAGATGTTGATCTCAATCTTCTAGATGAAACAAAGATAACGCAATGGTCAAGAAAGAAAGAAGAAAAAGAAACATATAATCTATAGAGCCCATACTATTAATCTTTACTCTTTCTTTTAATCTCTCAAATGCCAAGTTATCAATGAATTTTTTACTGGAAAGTGAATAAAATTTGGGAGCAAAGTATGTAAAATACTTTAATTTTATTTTAAATTCATTAAATACCACAAGCATTTCCATAATGTAGTAGGATAAAAAATATAATTGCACATAAAACTGCAAATCTATTCTGTATGATAGGTTATTGCTTTAAAATATACAATGAAGTTATCATGCCACTTTCTTTTTTTCCATTTTTCTTCTCTCTTCTACCCCATAGAAATGACTACCATTATACATAAATATGTGTGCATAAATATATATATAATCATTCTATGCATTATGTAATTTATATTTAAAACTTTATATCCATTTAAAACCTTTTATATCCAGATAATTAACACTGACACAGTGCATGAATGTGTTTATAAACTAATTGTTAGACATCCTAATGCAAAAATCATTCATTCTCTGGTTTTACACATAAGCTGAATGCATGATATTTCACTAAAAATTTTAAAAAATAGCTACAATTAGTTTGAACATCTTTAAGGTCTTGCATATCAGCTCCTAGGGCAAAAAAGAAAGACCCTACAAACTGGGGCCTGTTGGTACTAAGTTGGCTCAAAGATGTAACTACAACATACCCTATTCCAGGTGAAATTTATCCAGTTCATTTTCATGTATTTCATAATTAGACATTTAAATAATTTATATACTATAATCAAGCTCTTAAAGCATTCTCCCTTTGGCTATGTGTATTTTTTGCAGGTTAGTAGAGGATGTGGGTGAGAACTTAGTTTATAAACCATGTTAACTACTTTAGAATTTTATAAGGTCCTCATTATTCACATTTTTTTTTCCAGTTTCTTTCATAGAACCACTAAAATTTAAGAACATTGCCAAGGTCAAAAATGCAAAGGACTTGGTAAATGCTCACAGAATTTCATAGCTAATGAAACTCCCCAAGGACTTTTGGACATTTCAGAAACATCAAGTACTCATTTTTTTTACAAGCCAGTAAGTCTGTCTTTTACTTAATACAGTCTTTAACTATAAAAACATTCAATTGCCCCTCCTTTCTTACTGGAGATGCAAATGGAAAAATAGTAAACTCCACTCTTCATAGATGTATCAAAATTTTCCACTTAAATATTTCACCTAGGAAACTCTCAGTTTCCCATCACCTGCTTTGTTTGGTTTCAATAGAAAAATCATGCCCTAGCCCAAGTTGTCTCCTCTCCTCTTCCCTTTTTCAGATTCCTTTGTTGTATTGTCTTCCCCAATTAGATTGTAAACTCTTTGAGGGTAGAAATTGTCTTTGCTTTTCTTATTTTGTATTCCCAATGCTTAGGACAGTGCCCAGCAGGCACATAGTAGGCAATTAATGTTATAAACTTTTGACTACTTGTCTGACAGGTAATTTTTAGTCTCTTTTGCTAGTTCTTCAACCAGGTAAAGTCCACTAAATCTGGATATTCCTCAAAGGTCTCTTCTGGGATTTCTCTTCCATTTTGTATTATCTCATATCAACCAATTGCCTTTGGGGCATTTCAAATTGTGCGTCCATAAGCATCTCAAACTCAATATATCCAAAACCAAACTCAATTCATTATCTTCAGACATCAATGGGTATATACATACATATATATATATATGAACAGATATATATAAATATATATTAAGCATCTGTATTATATATATATATATATGGTTTCTGTACTGAAATAGCTTTTTTATTAACTTCTACTTCTCCTAACAGGGATGAATATACTTTTGGGGGGTGGGGAGGAAGAGAGGACTCCTGACATTTGTTCAATCAAACAAAAATAAAGTAAATTGCATGGAAACTATTTTAAGGTCCAAAAAGACACCAACATTGTTTTTAAGTTTTCTGGTAGATGAAACGGCATCTCTTCTCTACCATTTCAGTGAACCACAATGATACATTCAGAAGCTTCTATCTGTGGTATAAGTTCTCTTACATAAGTCACAGCTGAGATTTTTAATATCTGTCTGCTCTTCATTTGTTTATTGTGTGTCTTGCCTGGCTACCTATGGGGCCTGGGATTCACTGGTCAAAACTGTTTAGAGAATTGAAAAGTATCCTCTTTTCTCCTTCAGGTGAGGCGGTCTGAATTTGACAAATTAAGATCAATTAGTGGCTACTCAGTATTTTGAGAACTGAGTAGGAAATTTTGCTCTAGGGAAAACACCAACATTCCAGCCCTGCAACAGGGAAAGAGCCAAAGAGAAAACTGCCCAGCTCTTGAGGAATAAGGAAATTTTACACTGAGTTGATGGTCTTTACAGATTAAATATAACCTCAGTAAGGCAAAAGTAAAGGTTTTGGTCTGTCATAGGGACCCCAGGATTCCTTTTTTCCCCCCCTACTTCTTGATTTAGCATTGAATAAACCCTCCTCACAAAAAGACCCAAGTTTTTCAATCCAGTGTTCTATATTCGGAGTGATGTGTCTCTGCAAAGGCCAGGCCCAATAGACAGTAGATAGAGTAATCCAGGTTCTTAGAAACCATGCTAATACTATTTATCTCATCTAAACTAAATATTCTTATCAGTTATAAAGCCACATGGTCTCTATTATTTGTACTTCAAATGTCAATTTAAAAATGATTTCTAACTATAGTAGCACTATATTAGCATACATTATCAAACCAAAAGTCACAAATAGGTTTATCTCTTATGCATTACAATGAAAAAATGACTTTATCCTACACTTGTCCTTATCAATGAAATTTGCTGTATGAGGAGAAAGGGAGGGACATAGAAATATTAATACTGTTCATTAATTTTGTTTGATTTCAGGTATGAGTCATAGGCAGCCAATTATATGACAGGATGTCACAATTTGATTCAGAATTAACCAGGTGGGAAAATGTCTCACACAGGAAAATAAGTCACCTCCCCCAACTATTCCAGATGCCACTTCCACTGAGTTGTTTATATTTTTCTTGCATGATGTGCTAGTGGACTGATGAGAGGTCAGACATATATACCTGAAATGAAAACTTGAAGTATATCAAATTAAAGTCCCACAATATTGCACCTTCAAATAACACATTTAGTCGTATGTTAAGGCCATATATGATCATGTTAATTTGACAATAATTACAAACAGTACTGGTTCAAATTCATACAGAATTCATTAACAAAGTTTCCAAATATCTAATATAGTTGTTGGAGGCAAAATTCATCATGTGCCTATATGTTCAAAAGCATATCTAAATAAATATATGATAGATTTTAAAATTCCACCCCCTTCTTCGGTTCTGTAAGTAGGATAAAGATAGTGATGTCTAGCCACTTTAGATGGGCTTCAGAGTATAGCTTGCCAACAGCACTTAAAAGTTAAAAAAAACTTTAACCCACAGAGTGAGCTGAAGGGAAACTTTGTAGAGACCAGAACTGGGCAGACATATGAAAATTAATGTGTAGATGTTAAGGGCTACTACCATAGGAAATGATGTAGAGACAAGCTCTTTGAATATTGGATTAGTTGATCAAACTGGAGTTTTAAATTAATTCTGTGAATACTAGTTTATACACAGTGAATAGTTAATTCAAAAATGTAACTTTACCACATACTAATTATTTATTTAGTTGAAAACAAAATATACTTCATTAAATATCAACAATTTTAAAAAATTTTTGTCATATTCTATATTCAATATATTTATTTTCTAACAACCTCCAGCTCAAATGGGGAAATAACCTGCTTTGACAGCTTTTTTTAGATTTTATACTACAATTATAATAATAATAGCAATAAGATTTTATACTGTTTAAGTGGCAACACTCTTCATTCTTCCTCTTCCCCTAGCATGATGATCAACTCCAGAAAAGACTTAGACAACCAAAGGGTGGTATTGTTGAGAGATGCCTTGTTTTTTAATGATATAGGAAAGTTGAAAGTATCTCTTCATAACTGCAGTGAATATGTATTTACCCTGGAGAAAAAGAATACTCTAAGTACCTTTAGGGTAATTCTGAGTTCCTGCATGAAGGTGAAATAAAGGTCCTTATTAATTAATTAATCACCAAATATTTATTAAGCACCTACTATATAATAGTTGCTGACAATACTAATACAATTAAAATGAAAAAAAAATCCCCACCCCCAAAAAGCTTACATTCTATTCATCGAGATAAGTAACTAAGTATATGCAGCACGAAAATAACGTGAATAAATATAAATAATTACAAAGTAGTTATATTTTAAGACAGAATGCACTGACATTTTGAGCATTCAGGAAAGGCATTACTAAAAAGATTGAGATGCATCTTAAAGAGTAGAAATTCCTCTTTGTAAAACAGAGTTAAGGAAAGAGAAGCATGTGTGACTGCCACAAGAAAGGTTTGAGGATGGAGATGATGAGAGATGGAGTATCGTGGTCAAGGAAGGGAAAGAAATCCAGTTTATCTGTGTTACAGACAGCAGGATGGGGCACAGTGACCTGGAAGACTGGAAGGGTGTATTAGGGAAAGATTATTAACTATATTTGAAGGAATAGTTGGATAAGTAGGAGAGTCACATAATCAAATCTGTGTTTAAGGAACATTACTATGGTAACAGTGTAAGGTTGTTCTATTGTTTCTAGGGAACTTTAAACAAGTTGACTTGGAAGGTTATTTCAAATTCTAAGCAGGAGGTGATGAGAGCATAAACTAAGGTGACTACTGTGGGAGTAGAGAAAAGGAGAGAAGAAAATACAAAATTCAGTACTCATAGAGTTGAAAGAGTCCTAGGGGATCTCCTGACCTAACTTCCTTATTTTTATTTTGCCTTTTTTTTTTGGAGGGCAGTTGGGGTTAAGTGACTTGCCCAAGGTCACACGACTAGTTTTTTGTGTTAAGTGTCTGAGGCCAGATTTGAACTCAGGTACTCCTGACTCCAGGGCCGGTGCTCTATTCACTGCGCCACCTAGCCGCCCCTACTTCCTTATTTTTAGATGAGGAAATCAGAGAGAGGAAGAGACTTGCCCAAGTTTCCTTTGGTATCAGAATGAAGATTCAAACAGTTTTTCAAAGTCCAAGGTTTTAACTTTGTCCCACTAGACTATCTGCGCATTTAAACTCAAATACTGGAAGTGAGGGAAGATTGGATCCAAGAATTCAATAGTAAAACCCAAAAGTGTAATGGGTTGCCTTGAGTGGTAGTGAATTACTCATTCACTAGAGGTCTTCTGGAAGATCGTGAAGAGGTATTTCTATTGAGGTGAAAGTTGGACCAGGTGATCTTTGAACCCCTTCCAATTCTGTGGTTCCATGATCCTTTCATTCAAAGCCTAGAGAAACTAAGTCAGTTTTCCAAGGTCATAAAGTTACTTGGTTATAGAGCTAAGAACCATTCCTTCTCAATCTCAGTTCAATGAGGTTTCCACTCAACTCCATTTCATTGCCTCATTACTATGAGTCTATTTTATGGCCTGTTTAAGAGGTGGAATTATTTTCTTCTCTTTCTCTTCATATGCTGCCTAGAAAACAGAGACATTCTGGGAGTCATCTATTTCTAAGGATATTATTTTTTTTGGCAATACATCCCAAAAATTTTATTTTCTTCCAAAACTCTCTAGAGAAGTTTTGAGATGGGCTAAAAAATTGACATAGAAAATATTTTATATTCTTTCTTGAAATTGAAGTATGAAGCTCATATTAAAGTCAACTTTTAGAACTTGTCTTAGTCTCTCTTTAAAATATTATGCTGTCCAAATTTGATTTATAGAGACATTATGGATAGATCAATGATATCTTTCAATTAATTGCAAAAGGAGCAAAATATCCAAGTGACAATTTTTTTATATTTTTCCCATGTATTCTAAAATAACTCTTTAATACTTATGAAAATATCAAACACTGTTAATCTTTCTGTTCATTTCTCTCTTCAAAAATCTAATGACATTCACACATGCTGTGTATACCTATCATTTCATTCAAAGTTTTTAATCCTTTTTTAAAATAAAATGCCACAAATAGAGTATAGTATGTTAAGACTGATTGACAAGTGCATATAGTTATGGCTTCATTTGTGGAGAATGTTTCATAGGTGAAAGAATTCACAACTATGAAAATAGATTAGTTGTGGGGGCAGAGCCAAAATCATGGCGTAGAAGCAGCAAAGCTCCTCAGCTCCCACACAACCACCCTAAAAACCCATAAAATGGGACTCTAAACAAATTTTTGAGCTCCAAAATGCTCCAAAATACAGAAAACACATCTGTTGCTACAGACAGCTCAACAGGTGGGGCTCTTCGCAGCAGTCTGGGAGCCATGGCCGGCCCAGCCAGAAACCCCAGCCCCACCAGGTCCCAGGGCAGTTGGGCAGAGCTGAGTCTGTAGGAAAGCAGATAAGCTGCACTGGAGTCACAGCTACCACATTTATCAGGCCAGAAGAAAAAAAGGCTAAGAGAAAGGTCAGTGGATTTTGCTAAATTTGGGGAAGAAGAGCGGTCCAGCCAAACTGCTCCTAGGGCAAGGAAGCAGCAGGAGGTGGCTGTGGCAGCAGGAATGGCTAAAAGCAGCAGCGGCCTCCATTGGGCTGCTTCAGAGTCCCAGGCTTGCAGATATCAGGGGGGGCTGAGGCGATCAATCAGGGCCAAAGGCTCTTGCGTTGAGTGGCCTGGATCTGGATTGTGGTCTTGAGTGGTGGTTCTGGGGTGCCCTTTCAGTGAGCCAAAGCTGGGGGTGGCCTGCAGCACTCCACTAATAGCTCCAGCAGCTGTGAAGGTCCCAGTGATTTGGGACAGAGATACCCCCCCCTCCTCAGGAAGCAGAGTTCCACAGAGCTAAAAAAAAAAAAATCCAAGCAATTAATAGAATGGCCAACATGAAGAAAAGGAAGCAAAGTAAGAAGAGCAATAAAACTCTAGAATCCTTTTTTGTGGACAAAAAGGATCAAAGCATGGAATGGGAGGAAGACATCACAATCAGAATTCCCACACTAAATGCTTCCAAGACACTGGAAGAATGCCTACTAGCTATGGATCGACTTAGAAAGGACTTTGAAAACCAAATAAGAGAAGTGGAGGAAAAATTTGAAAGAGAAATGAGAATGATGCGAGAAAGTCATGAAAAGAGTGTCAACAACCTGACTGA
>JAQQSW010019372.1:0-11060 GCA_028646575.1 Pseudocheirus occidentalis
CCCAATTCAGAGTGTATATTGTTCTCTTCCTAAGCTAATTTCAATGAGAGTAAGGTTGACCCATTCCCTTTTCCCTAAGTTACAATGATCAGTTTTCCATGTGGGAATGTAAATAGTTCAATTTTGATAAGTTCCTTATGATTTCTTTTCCCTGTTTACCTTCTCATGCTTCTTGTGCTTCTTGTATTTGAAGGTCAAATTTTCTATTCATTTCTGTTTTTCTCCAGCAAGAATGCTTGAAAGTCCTCCACCTCATTGAATGACCATATTTTCCCCTGAAACATTATACTCAGTTTTGCTGGGTTGGTGATTCTTGGTTTTAATCCTAGCTCCTTTGATCTCCAAAATATCATATTCCAGGCCCTTTGATGCCTTAATGTAGAAGCTGCCAGATCTTGGGTTATCCTGATTGTTTCCACAATCTTGAAATTGTTTCTTCTTGGCTGCTTATAGTATTTTCTCCTTGGTCTAGAAACTCTGGAACCTGGCTCTAATATTCCTAGGAGTTTTCTTTTGGGGATCTGTTTCAAAAGGTGATTGGCGAATTCTTTCCATTTCTATTTTGCCCTCTGGTTCTAGTATATCAGGGCAGTTTTCCTTGAGATTTTCTTGAAGGATGATTTTTAGGTTCTTTTTTCTATCATGGCTTTCAGGTAGTCCAATAATTTTTAAATTGTCTCTACTGGATCTATTTTCCAGGTCAGTGGTTTTCCAATGAGATGCTTCACATCGCCTTCCATTTTTTCATTTGTTTGGATCTGTTTAATAGGATCTTGGTTTCTCATGAAGTCATTCACTTCCATTTGCTCCACTCTAATTCTGAAGGAATTATTCTCTTCAGTGTGCTTTTGACATTTTTTTTCCATCTGGCAAATTCAGCTTTTTAAGGCATTCTTCTCCTCATTGACTTTTTGGGCTTCTTTTGCCATTTGAGTTAGTCTGTTTTTTACGGTATTATTTTCTTCAATCAGGCTGTTGACTCTCTTTTCATGATTTTCTTGCATCATTCTCATTTCTCTTCCCAATTTTCCCTCTTCTTCTCTTACTTGATTTTCAAAATCCTTCTTGAACTCCTCCATGGCCTGTAGCCATTTTATATTTTTCTTGGAAGCTTTTGGTGCTGGAGTTCTGACTGTCTTGTCTTCCTCCCCTTCCATGCTTTGATCCTTTTTGTCTCCAAGAAAAGGAATCTAAAGTTGGATGGCTGTGCTTGCTTTGCTTCCTTTGCTTGTTCATGTTGCCAGTCAATAATTTGACTTTTGAGCTTTTGCCACAGTAGAACTGTTTCCAGAGAGGAGAGGTTTGTCCCAAATCACTGGGGTTTTCACAGCTGCTGGAGCTATTAGGAGGCTGCTATCTCCGCAGCCCCCACCAGCTTTGGCTCACTGATCACACAGCTCAGGACCACCACCCAAGACCGTGATTCTGATCCAGGCAGGTTAAGGTAAGAGCACTTAGCCTCTGAATGGTTGTTTGCCCCCCCTACAATCTGCAGGCCATGAGCTCTGAAGTGGCCACTTGGAGGCAGCTGTAGGGCTGCCACTTCTACCACTTCTCACTCCAGGAGCAGAGGCTGGACCTTACTCCTTCCCTGCCAGATTTATCAGGGTTCCACTGACCTTTTACTTTGTCTTTGGCATTTATGGGTTGATAATTCTGGAAACCCCCATAGCTGCTGGTGATCTACTCTCCCGAATGTTCCAGCCACAGCTGGTCCAGGCTATCCTGGGGCTTATTGTGGGGCTGGATTTGGCGTCCAGCATCCTGAGATGGACCCTTCCTGCCATCCTGTCAGGCTTCCTTCAGCAGGAGCTTTATTTCTCTCTGTCATTTTGTGGGTTCTGTAGCTCTAAAATTTGTTTAAAGTTATATTTCATAGGTATTTGAGGTGGTTATGGGGGAAGCCACAGAGTTTTCCTGCTTCTATGCCACAATCTTTCCTTCCCTAGAATAATTTTTTTAAAGGTATTTGGAAGGGTTTGGGAGAGATTTTAGGCAAGTCCCCTGCCTTTACTCTGCCATCATGGCCCTGCTCCCCTCAATGAACACTTATTAACCACCTACTATGTGACAGATTCTGTACTTAATGACAATAGAAGCAAAAGAGATTAGGTTCTAGAATTAGATAGTTCTCATTTTGGAAATAAATTAACTCTTTGGGCAATAAGGAACAACTGACTGATTTAACAGTTCTGGAGTACTTTAATGGCAACTCTAAACATTATGTGAATAGCTTAGTCCCAGCATATAGTTAACCCACTAAACTATGAGGCATCAGGCAACTCAATGAACTCAATGAACATGAACAATCACCAATGTCATCATCATTGAGCACTGACCTCCCTCACAAAATAATTATGAGTAACAAAAATACAATTTCAATGTTAATTAGAATCTAGCTTACAAAGCATTCGTTTCAAATTTTACATCAGTGACTTCCAATGGGAAAAAAAATTTTAATAAAAGCAGCTAAGAGTTAGAATGATATGTGTAACTTTGGGGGTTAGATTTTTTTTTTAATCCTCAGGCTCATAAATATTGTCACCAGCCTTCCAAATAATTACAAGGACTGAAGTTTATAGAACATATTTAAGTTTACAAAGTGCTTTATTGTTGATTCTCACAGCTCTGTGAAGTTGTTGCTATAGGCATTCTTATCAAGCTGACTTTCTGGATGAGGAGGCTGAGGCTTGGAAACGTTGAAGGACTTGCCAGTGATCACATAGCTAGGAAATGTCAGAGGTGGGATTTAAATCCAGCTCTTCCTGACTGATAGTATTTTCTCTACTTCTCTCTGTCCACTGGGACTGCTTCTTCAAAACGGACTCGGAAAATCACCATGATGCCAGAGCATTAAGCATTTCAGTTAAAAATTCAAATCAACCAATGTTTTTGAGTTACTTATTTAATGAATCTACCATGAAGTGAGACCGAAAACAGGAAGTCACATACTCAGGTAAAATCTACCTGACATGGAGGCTGCCCATGCCATAGAGAACACATAGAAGAGGTATTTTTTATAGATAGTAAGGCCTGTCAGATGATGCTATTTATAGATGACATTGTGCTGATTGCCTTAAACTCTGGATCTCCTAAATAAGATCCATAGTTACTCAAACAAAATTTAACCAGGCTCACCATTCTAGAAGGGCAGCTAAGTGGCACAGTGGATAGAGTGCACAGGGGATGGAGTAAGAAAGTCTTATTTTTGTGAGTTCAAATCTGGCCTCTGACACTGGCTAGTCGTATGACCCTGGGCAAGTCACTTAACTCTGTTTACCTCAGTTTCCTCAAAGGTAAAATGATCCAGAGAAGGAAGTGGCAAACCACTCCAGTATCTTTGCCAAGAAAACCCCCAATGGGGTCATGGAGAGTCTAACATGACTGAAATGACTAAACAACAATAACATACCAGAAAAGCCAGGTGGAGAAGGACTCTCCATCATCCTGATTGTAGCTTACTACTGGATGAACAGCCCATAGAGCTGGTCCCTCAGTACATAACTCTGGCACAGACCACAGATGAACAATGGAACTGGGCGTAGAATTGAGCAGGCAGAGGAAAATAATTGCACTTGAGAGATCACATGGTGCTTTCAAATGCCCCTAAGGCTCCCCCTGAAACAGAACTTTTAAACGTCCATGTTGTTCTCATGATATTGTACAGCTCTGAGCTATGCTGAAGAACTAAAGAGATGAGTGACCCAACAAATGATAGAAAAGCCTGTGGAACTCAAGAGAGCTGTACCACGTTACTCCTGAAGAGCAGCATATACATGACATCAGAGACATATCTAACTGCAAAAAGAAGGGAGCTGTTATGGGATTGAGGGCAAGGGAGAGCTGGGACAGTCCCTGTGCTATGCTGCTATTTGTTTGGTGTCAGCCTACCCTGACACTGTGCAGAAGCCATGTGCCTGCTTTACTGGATGAGTGGTATGAAGTATGAGTAGGAAGAGACTGGTGGTGAGTTCCCCCATGAGAGGGAGGGCCTGCATTGAGGAGATCATAACTCTCTACCCTCCCACATCACAGGGTGAAGAGGACATAGGCATCTATCAGCAGTCAGGGGCAGAGCCCTATTATGCTCCTTCCCAAGCCCCCATCCCCCGAAAAGGCTTCTGAAAACAAACAGAACTCTCAGATCATAGTAAGGAAATGGAGATCATTCAGCATTTTTAGATTTTTAAATGATGCCTCTAGATTATGCAGGGGATAGAGGGCTGGTCCTTGGATACTGGAAGACCGAAGTTCAAATCTGACCTCAGACACTGACTGTGTATCCCTGGGTAAGTCACTTAACTTCCATCTACCTCAGTTTCCTCAGCTATAAAATGGAGATGATAATGGCACCTACCTCTCAGTGTTGTTGTGAGAATCAGATGGGGTAATGCTTGTAAAGCACTTAGCACAGCTAGCTCAGGCAAGGCCCTCCTTTACTCCACCATCTTGGCTCTGCCCTTCTTAGTGAGCATTGTCAAATGGTCAAATCATAGTCAAAACCAACTTTGGTGAAAGAATGAGCTGAGCAAGTGGCTGGGTCCCTCAGAGAACTACACCAAGTCAAGCCTGGGATCTGTTGCCCTTTGCCCTTTCTCAACAGACCTCACACTCCTTACACATAGTAGGTACTTAGTAAATAAATGCTTCTTCCCTTCCTTTTCTTGAACCAGGCTGGCCAGCTAGCAGGCCTGGAGCTTCGTTTGTAGCCCTTGAAACAAGACTGATAAAATGAAGTTGCCAATTGGCTTCCAGGTTTCACAATTTCTACCTGCACATCTCTCACACACCACCCCTTCTCTCTTCTGACATAAGCATCACCTCAGCTCACGTCCTCATTGCTTCCCACCAGACCATTGGATACAGCCTCCTAATTGGTCTCTTGCCTCAAGTCTTTCCCCATTACAAATGATCTTCCCTACTTAATAAACTCCAGTGACTCCCCATTGCCTCAATGATAAAATATTAAATTCACCCATTTGTCACCTTTGCAGCCTGATCCCAACCTATCTTTCCAGCCTCGTTATACATTGCCCCCCTTCCTGTACTCAATGGTTCAACCACACTGTCCTCTCTATTCCTCATGCACAGCATCCCATCTCCCACCTCCATGCCTTTACACAGCCTCTCCTCCATGCCTGTAATGCATTCTCCTCATAGATGGAGTTAAACACCATCTTCTACAAGAAGCCTTTTGTTACCCCGCCCCACTAGTGCCCTCCCTCTCTAATGCTGACAAATTAATCCAATACTCTGCACACTCCTGGCTTAGTGAAAGCATTTCTGTTTATGTGTACACAAGGAAAGAATTAGACTGTGACATGCAATTCAGTGATCAACAAACATTTATTGTAATTTTACTGTGCTAGGCATTTTGCTAAGTTCCTGGCATACAAAGAAAGAGTAAAAACAGTCTCTGCATTCAAAGAATTTACATTCTAATGGAGGCACCAACTATACAAATCATGACACACAAGATAACACAGAATAGATGGAAGGTGACCTTGGAGGAGATGACACTTATCGGCTGGACTGGGGTGGAGAAGCAAGCAGTGCTTCCTACAGGAGGTTTACAGTTGAGCTGAGTTTGAAAGGGGTCTCAGAGCTATGTTTTCCACCAGTCAAATGGAGTAAGGCTGGGCAGTTTATTGTCTTAAAACAGGGTTATGAAGACCCAAGAAAAAAATTGGAGATGGCACAGAGTTGAATAATGAATTGGGGAGTGGGGAAGGAATGGGACACAATGCTGGCAGAGGAAAGTACAAAGGTAGGAGCGTGATTGAAGGCATGAGAGGTAGAAGCCAAAGATTGAGGTGTGACTGGAAGATTCTAGGAACAGGAACAGGTACTGCAAGTGTTGAGCAGGTGCTTTCCACTATGCTGCCTAGGGACACTGTTCTTTCCTATGGAAACATATGCCTAGTGTACCCACAGGCCTTTGCAGTGATGTCAGTCTCTTTAGAAAAAGGATTCTTAATTAGGAGTCTGTGGATATATTTCAGGTAGCATGTGAACTAGGAAGGAAAAAAATATATGTTTGTGTATATCTTTATTTTTACCAACCTCTAACTGAAATTTAACATTTCCTCCAAATATGAATGTAGTCAACAAACCACAGTAGTATTAGGCTTCGCCAGACCGCTGAAAGGATGATGCAAAGAAGATTAAGAATCCTTCCTCTAGAAACACAAGAACAACAAAAAGCAAGCCTAGGGTCCCAATTCCACATTCTCCACTTTGATGAGCACAAGAAAAATCATCTTTGATATCAGGTCCTCCTTCCCAGTCTACAGGACCGCTAACATCCTCAATTGTGGACAGGTCAAGGACCTCTAAAAGAATTGATAAAGATGTGGCTGCTCCGGGAGGGCATAAAAGTAGTAGCAACATTCAAGACTAGGACAGTGAGTGACACTGGTAAGAGATATAGAGATGTAGCCCAAGGCTCACCCTCATCGAGATCTAGCCCTTCCCTCTCACTGGACCGATCTCTCTCCTTATTCAGAATGACCGTGCATGTAATGACAACTGTATTTGTGTTCAACTAATATCATCAGTCAGGTTGCCAGGGGAATCAAGGTTGTAGGTACAATGATGCTGTCCTATTGGGACACAGATCTCTCTCCTCAACTAGGACACAACCTGTCTAATCTGTGTGACGTTCATGGGCATGGAACAAGTAGAACTGCCTTATCTCTATTCAAGGTCCCTGCCCATGATTTGGCCAAATATAGGTCTCTGACAATTCAGTGAGTGGAAGTAACAAATATGTTCTTGGTTCAAGGTCCCAAAGTTCTCTTGTGGCTAGAAAGCAACCTTGGTCCTCCTCCTTGTTCATCCTCCATGCTCTAGAGTAACAATGTCTTTTCACTAGCCCATGATCCACTCCCCTCTGAACCTGTGCGCCCCAGGCAGAGGTGATGACAGGGACTAATCTTAAAAATGGAACAGCATTGAAGCAGGAGGTGCGGATTCCCATGGGAAGACCTTGACACTTCACTGCAACTTTGCTGGTGAGGAGAATCTGTCAAAGGCCCTCCCTGCAGGGTATCAAGGAAATCTTTTTTTTTTTTTTTTTTTTTTTGCTTTTTGGGGGAGGGCAGTTGGGGTTAAGTGACTTGTCCAAGGTCACATAGCTAGTTCTTGTGTTATGTGTCTAAGGCTGGATTTGAACTCAGGTCTTCCTGACTCCAGGGCTGGTTCTCTTTTCACTGCGCCACCTAGCCGCTCCAGTATCAAGGAAATCTTATGCTAACAGATTCTCACTTGGACCCCATCACCAGGTGGATGAGATGACCGAGTTCCTTTGGTTCTCTGGACAAAGCATCTTGTACCTGAAATATGGAAGACTTTGTCATTTCATTAATGCCTTGCAATAATTCAAGACAACGTCATCAGCAACTAATAAGGTCAGAGAGAGAACTGTCTATTAACATTTTACATGGAATAAATCCAGTTTTTCTTTGGGTGGTAAATGATATGCCTGTGAAGACTATGGATAAAAACCATCCAACCTTTTAAGTTCATTTTCAGTACAAATTTTAGCTGTCTTATGAAATTTTTCTTTTGTCTTCCTATTGTTCCTGGAGGCTCAGAGTGATATGGTCAATAAAGATGTTGTTGGATTTGCATTGTCTTCCTGATTTCTTTTACAATTTGTCCTGTAAAGTGGACACTTTTGCCACTGCTTATAGAGAAAAGGGCATTAATATTAAATCTAGGAATTCATTCTCTGAGTCTAACACTATCTGTAACAGAAATCCACTTTCACACAGGGATAGGCTTCGACATATCCTGCATATTTACATAACTGCACTACTCTGTCATAACAATGTTTAGTCACTCAAAACGGTTTGTGTACTTATAAAAAGTTGTCATACTGGTAGTGAGCTTTTCTTTTCATTCTTAAAAGTTTTCCAACCTTATGGGCTTGACAAATAGGGCAGCTCATGCACTACTCTTTAGCCATTAGGGAAAAGATAGAACAAGCCAATTTTTCTATCTCTTCTAATAATCTGCTGTCTGTTCATGTGTGCCGTGGTTGGGTCAATGCAAGCAGCATATAATTGTAATATCTCAGGCACATGTAATCATAATATCTCAGATATTAATATCTAATATCTAGATGCCCAAGGTATAAAAGATACACCAGCCTCCAAATATTTTTCTCAATTTCTAGGACTTGATCTTGAAGAATAGCAACATCCCCAAGATTCACCTAGGGAATATGAGTACTAGGGTGGGAGGAATACAAACAAAGGTGTGACTTGTAGCACAGAAGGACATACTCCACATCTTAACTGATGGGCTAATCTCATGAGGCAAGTTATAGTAGAGTTGGCCAGGACCATACCTAGGATGTTTAGAAGAAAAGTTATTCTACCTCTGTACCCACATCATAGAGAATTCAGAGATACATAGCGATAGTGAATTTACCATCGTTCATTGATCAGAGAGGATTTTATTCTAAGAAGGGGAAAAGGACATTGTTGTAACTTCCATGAGGCCTGGGGCTAAAAACTCTGGCCTTCCTTAGGTATGTAGAGACAAGCATTCCTTAGTTCTGATCCTGGATAAAGGTTACAAATCTTTTTGGAACAACTGATTTATGCTTCGTAATTTCACCTTATACAAGGGGTATAATCTTGGGCCTTGTGGTCTGGCAGGTGGGAAAACTTCCATTCATAACACTATCCACTTGGAATTCAGGCAGGTACTACCTAGCATTCACCAATTTCCCGTGTGTGGGGAATTGATGATTTGTTAACATAGACACTTTTAGCAGGATCAAAGAAAGATAATTAGTAAGTGCAGTAGGTTCTGGTGCTTACAGTTAAAGCAGCATGCAATTATCTTTACAGTTGACACGTTGGGATTTGTTTACAGTTTTAAACTACGTGATACGTGATGAACCATTAGGGTTTAGGTTTCCAAGGTAAAATCTAATTCATTGTTTAAGTACTGTAGGCAGCGTGATAACCTTTTAAATTTTTCCACATTTTATAAACCATACAATCTTGGTGTTCTTAAAGGAGCACTGCCTACTTATGGTATCAAACAGGTTACTTAATAAAAATTGTCTGTAGATGTACCATCTTATCAAATGATGAAAAGGGAAGGACAGAGGGAGGGACAGGACTCAAATGTATTTAGTTTTTTGTAGATAAACTCATGTTAACTATAAAGATAATTGCATGCTGCTTTAATTGTAATTGCACCTTTAACTTTTTTTCAAATGTTCTCATGCTTTTTCCCAAAACCAAATTGATTCTTATTATGCACGAGTATAACAGGCAGAGAGGACTAAACTTACAGGCAGAAAGACCCGGGCTCAAGTGCTGTCTCTGATAATTACCGGCTATATGATTCTGGGTAATTTTCTAAGACTAGATTGTTGTTGCAAAGGTGCCCTCTGCATTGGTGTTCAATTTCCTAATCTGGGAATTCATTATATCAGTGAAACCACAGATCAATATCTATCCTGTCCCTAACCATAACAGAGTATAGGTAGTTTAAATATTTGGATTATCAGTAGCCATCAAAGTACCATATTCCTCAGACAAATGTTTCTACATTGTAACCACTCAGATAAAGCAGGATCCAAGCTTATATGTAATTTGTGCATCAGATTATAGGTATCATTCCCAAGAATTAATTGCAGTTTTATAATATTTCTCACAATACAATACTCAAAACTTATAGACATAGGATTAACAAAAAATAAGCTAACATCACTAACATAAAAAACTAACGTAACACAACTAACATAAAATAATAGAACTTAATGCCATCAATCATATTGTTTTGAGGAGAGGGGCGGAGCCAAGATGGTGGCATAGAAGCAGCAAGGTCCCGCAGCTCCCACACCGCCACCCTAAACACCCATAAAATATGAGCCCAGACAAAGTCTAGGAAAGTCCAGGACTCTCAGACTCACAAAAATACGGAGAACACACCTCTCACTGAAGGCAGCTCGGCAGCAGGGGTTCAGCATGGCTGCCGGGAGTGAAGGCCAGAACAGCTGGAAGCAGAGACCATGGCTGGAGCCAAGCCCCGCAGCCAGTCTGCAGAGGTTCTACAGCCTCCAGCACCTCCACATCAGTCAAGGCACGGACAGGAGAGGGGCAGCTCCACCACAGTGGAGCAGAGACCCAGACAACCCAAAACCTCAGCAGCCAGGCAAGGCCCCAGGGCCGGCCAGCAGGAGTGAGCCTCCCAAGCCAGCTTGAGTCTACTTCAAAGAAAATCTAAAGCACCTGCCTTAGGGGAGCTTAAAATCCAGATGGTTAGTGAAAGTGAAACTTTGAAGATTAATTTGGGAGTAGTAAAGCAGTTCAGCCAATCTGCCCCCGGGGCAAGGAAGCAGTGGGGGAAGGGAACTTCTGGAACCAGGGGCAGCCCCCACCAGGCTGCTTCAGAGCTCCTGGCTTGCAGACTCCCCAGAGGGGCTGAATTGATTGATCAGGGCCAAGTGCTCTTGTGTTGAGCAGCCTAGATCCGGATCGTGGTCTTGGGTGGTGGTCTTGGGGTGCATTTTCAACAAGCCAAAGCTGGGGGGACTTGCAACACCCTCCCTAATAGCTCTGGCAGTTGGGAAGACCCCAGAGATTTGGAATAGAACTTCCCCCCTTGGAAGCAGAGTTTCATAGAGCTAAAAAAAAAACCAAACAAACCAATTAATTGACTGGCAAACATGAGGAAAAGGAAGCAAAATAAAAACAACAATAAAACTCTAGAATCCTTTTTTGTGGAAAAAAAGGGTCAAAGCATGGAATGGGAGGAAGACAGCCCAGAACTCAGAACTCCCACACCAAATGCTTCCAAGACAATTGAAGAATGCCTAGAAGCTATACATCACCTGAAAAAGGACTTTGAAAAACAAATAAGAGAAATGGAGGAAAAATTGGGAAGAGAAATGAGAATGATGCGAGAAAATCATGAAAAGAGAGTCAACAACCTGACTGAAGAAAACAACACTTTAAAAAATAGATTAACTCAAAAGGCAAAAGAGGCTCAGAAGGCCAATGAGGAGAAGAATGCCTTAAAAAGTCGAATTTCCC
>JAQQSW010019373.1:0-11059 GCA_028646575.1 Pseudocheirus occidentalis
GCTCCCTACCCTGCTAGAAAGCTAGAGAGGTGTTGGAGGAGGGCATAAAAGGGAACAGATTGTGGGAGGGGTCTTACAGTGGGATCAATGTTCTGGGCTGGGGGGTAGGGACAAAAAGGGGAGAAAATTTGTAACTCAAAACCTTGTGGAAATGAATGATGTAACCAAGAAAATAAATTAAAATTAAAAAAAAAACCAATGAGGAGAAGAATGCCTTAAAAAGTTGAATTTTCCAGATGGAAAAAGAATATCAAAAGCTCAATCAAGAGAATAATTCCTTCAGAATCAGAGTGGAGCAAATGGAAGTGAATGACTTTATGAGAAATCAAGATGCTATTTAACAGATCCAAATAAATGAAAAAATAGAAGGCAATGTGAAATATCTCCTTGAAAAAAGCCACTGACCTGGAAAATAGATCCAGGAGAGACAATTTAAAAATTACTAGACTAACTGAAAGCCATGATAAAAAAAAGAACCTAGAAATCATCCTGCAAGAAATCCTAAAGGAAAATTGCCCTGGTGTTTTAGAACCAAAGGATGAAATAGAGGTTGAAAGAATTCACCAATCACCTCTTGAAAAAGATCCCAAAAAGAAAACTCCTAGGATTATTATAGCCAGGTTCCAGAGTTCCCAGATCAAGGAGAAAATATTACAAGCTGCCAAGAAGAAACAATTTTAATATGGTGGAAACACAATCAGGATAACACAGGATCTGGCATTCTACATTGAGGGATCAAAGGAATATGATATGGAATATGATATTCTGGAGGTCAAAGGAGCTGGGATTAAAACCAAGAATCACCTACGCAGCAAAACTGAGTATAATGTTTCAGGGTCATTCAATGAAATAGAGGACTTTCAAGCTTTCTTGATTAAAAAAATAAAACACCAGAGTTGAATAGAAATTTTGACATTCAGATACAAGAAGCAAGAGAAGCATGAGAAGGTAAACAGGGAAAAGAAATCATAAGGGACTTATTAAAGTTGAGCTGTTTACATTCCTACATGGAAAAACAATAATTGTAACTTATAAAACTTTTCTCAGTATAAGAATAGGTGAAGGGAATATAAATGTGTGTGTGTATATGTGTACATAACATACATATATCTCTATATAGGAGGGTATATGGGTGTATGAATATACATGTGACTGTGTGTATATTTGTGTACATGTATACATAGAGGGCACAGGATCAACTGAATAGGAAGGGATGATACTTAAAAGGTGAAATTGAGAGGTGGGAGAGGATTAGAATGAGAGGAGACAGGGAGAGACAGAATGAGGTTAAGAGGCAAGAGATAACTGTTACAGTGGAGGGGAAGAACAGGAAGGCAAAAGGGAAAGGGTCAACCTTACTCTCATTGAATTTGGCTTAGGGAGGGAATGACATACACACTAGGTGGGATATCTCACCCTATAAGAGAGTAGGGGGGAAGTGGCTGAAAGGGGAGGGCAGGTTGAGGGAGGGAGGGTAGTTAAAAGCACGCACTCTTGAAAAGTAGAAAATAGAACAAGTAGGGGGCAGGATAGGACCGAGGGAAATATAGTCAATCTTTCACAATATATCCACTGTGGAAATGTTTTCTGTAGCTACACATGTACAGCCTATATTGAATTGCTTAACTTCCCAGTAAGAGTGGGTGACAACGGAGGAAGGGAAAGAATCTGGATTCCAAAGTTTTAAAATCAAATGTTTAAAATATATATATATATATATATATATATATATATATATATATATATTTTACATGCAACTGGGAAATAAGATATACAGGCACTGGGATAGAGAGATCCATCTTGCTGTACCCAGAAAGTAGGAGGAGGGATGGGGAAGGATATAGGAGAGAACAGATTGGGGGAGGGGTTATTCAGTGGGATCACTGTTTTGGGGTGGGAGTAGGGGAAAGATGGGGAGAAAATGTGTAACTCAAAATCTTGTTGAAATGAATGATGTAAACTAAAAATAAACATAAAATTTAATTTAAAAATAAAATAAAATAAATTTTTTTAAAAGAAGAACTTTAAGTACTTGACAGTCAGAAACTCAGGTCCCCCTGAGAAAGGTCACATCTTCTCCTAGAAGTTATAGCACCAATTCACTTTTACAAAGGGTTATTTACGATTCCCCTGAACTGAGAGCAGTCTCATTGGCCAGTCCCCCATTATAAGATTTTGATATGCTTCCATCCTATGGAGATAGCCATGTGGTTGGTAGCTGGCCATTCTACCTTATCTCCAAAGGAGACTGTCATTTGGAGGTGGCCAAATGGTGCAGTACATAAGAGTGCTTGCCTGGTGTGTACTAGCTGTGTGACCCTAGGCAAGTCATTTCACCCTGTCTGCCTCAGTTTCCTTATCTGTAAAATGAGTTGGACAAGGAAATGGTAAATCACTCCAGGTATCTTTTCGAAGAAAACCCCAAATGGGGTCACAAAGAGTCCTGAAGAACAAACAACGAGCATGTGTCAAATTGTAATCTAGGGATCCAATAAACATTTCAGAATAAATACCACTTACCTTGATGACTGTCAAGAGGAGAATAACACTTGGGGCACTATACTTCCTCCCACCAAATTCTGGCTTCACAAAAGGCCATGAATAGCTAATTGCCCTTGAGAAGTTATACAGATGAGAGTAAATAGACTGAGCCCTAGAGTCAGATTCTGTGCAGTGAATGTGCCCTTGGCAGCTCTCTAGGGTTCCAGGCTCTAGGGATCGAGAGGCTTCCCTGCGTGTCCGGAGCCCAGGGAGGGCTCTAGTCTAACGTGCAAAAGGCAGAATCTGTGTCTTTCAGGCCCCTCCCTCTCTTTACTTCTTTCTCACTTTACTGACTGCATGAGTAAGCAAGTCAGTCATTCACTGTTCAGGCTCTCCTCCTCATATAGGAATAAGAACAAATCGGTGAAACCCTAATCCTCCCTCAATATAGAATGATTGGTTCCCAGGAACAAGGAAAATTACGCAGAAAGAGAGCCCTGGTGGGTTGGAGTTCCATTTTCACTAAGTAAGTCCATGAGACAGAACAAAAAAATGAGCCTGCTGTCTTCATTCAGTCTGAACTAGGGGCTGAGGGTTCCTGGCAATGGCCAACACTAGGGGCCGAGAAAAAGCTCACCATTGTAGACAAACAGAATAAGGGGCTGAGGAGAGAAGGGAGGAAAAGGTCACAGTAAGAAGTCCAGGTAGTGCCTGCTTTGGAGGATGTCATGTACAGGGGGGCTGACCACAGCAAGCAGCTGTCCCAATTTAGTGAATGTTGCGCTCAATACGAATTTAAGGTTAGGGTTAGAAGCAGGATTAGATACAGAAGAATGGAAGACAAGCTTTCCTGTTCTCATGCGGCTTCCCATCTAAAACAGGAATAAACACATCAATGTAGATGGAAAGAACAGCAACCCCCTGAAACATTCCAAAGTGAGCAGGATGGGAAGATACCAGAGGAGGGGCACCCATTGAGCTTCTCTAATGGATTGACCAGTTCTCTTGCCTTTCTGTCCTGCAGCTGGCTCTTGGGGATGGAGAGAGAGAGGGTAACATGGGATACCATGATGACGTAAGAAGTAGAAAATACCAAGAAAAACTTATTGGAAATGCAGATAAATGTCATATCCAATATCTCTGTGATAAAAGGGAGGGACGGCATAGAGTGAGGAGGAGTGGAGCAAATGACGTCTGACCTGGGCTTCAAAGACTAGTAAAAATCCACCAAAGAGGGAGACTAAGAAAAGCCCTCTTGGGGGTGGGGAAGAGCTCGGGCAAAAGAGGGCCTGCAGATAGTGCCGGGAACACTGGGGACAGAAAGCAGCCTGCTGGATAGGGTCACATACAGGAGGGCACTAGAGTTGAAATCCCAGTGTGGACATTTTCACTTGGCCCACCTCATCTATCTGGTCCCATCTGTTCTCTGCTGTCCTGTTGTAAAATGACATCCAGCCTGCTCTGTTTATATATTGAATGATTCTATCCAAGAAACTTGGTGAGGCTATGGGATCTGGGCCTTGGCTCAGGAGTTCAAGAGGCACCTCCACATGGAGGGTAGGCAGATCTGAGCCACAGCCTTTTGGGGGGGGGGAGAAATACTGCCCTCAAGATATCTGGGATTCATGAGGGCCTCTGCCACTTGGCACCAAATTATCCAGAATGCTGGTCATGGCTTGCTTTTATCCCTTTCTGCTCATTTTTACTTTTCCCCACTCAGAAGAGAAAGCATACAGTGGAGGGGTCCTGACCCTAGGATAATAAGAGTCACTAGCCAGAAGGCATCTACTAAGTACCTACTATGCCAGGCACTGTGCAAAGCAAAGCAAAACCAAGCGTCCCTGCCCTCAAGGAGCTCCCAGTCTATGGAGGAGAACATACCAATGACTGTACAAGTAAGCTAGAGACTGGAGAAATGGGAAATCTGCAACAGAAGGCAGGAAGACACATTCATTGAGGGGAATCCAGGGAGGCTTCTTGTACAAGGTGGAATTGGAGGTAGTACTGGGAGGAAGCTGGGGAGGTCAGTAGTAGGAGCAGAGGAGGGAGAGCAGTACAGGTCCAGGCAGACAGCCAACACCAGGCTCACTGGATGGAAGAAGATGTGCTGGGGAGAGAAGTGTGATAAGACTGGAAAGGGCACAAAGGAGAGGATCTTGACTTTGCTGCACCGAGCCCTTTAGCACCAGATTGGGAGATGAAAGGTTGAGGATCATAAGAAGTCAGGAGTCAGGGGAGGAGATGATGAGTTCATTGGCAGGAGGGGAGCTTTTATACTTGATAGACATGGCATATCCTCCCAGGGACCAGAAATGGTTGGAGTAGAGCCACCTGAAATGTGATGGGTTGTGTGTGTGGTGTATAGTGTGTGTGGGTGAGTATAAGTGAGAGTTTGTGTGTAGGAGTATGTGCTGTGTATTGTGTGTGAGTGTGGTGTGTGTGTGTGTATATGTATATGTGTGTAGTATGGTTGTATGGTGTGGTGTGTGGGCCAGTGCTTCACAAGGTCAGGCTCTGGTGTAGAGAAGTCAGAATTTTGATTTCCTAAGCAATGCCCTGGTTCTTATTTATCTCCAGCCACACTTTGTTCTCCCTAAGGTGCTATTTGAACTCCTTTGGGGGAGGGGGAATCCTGAGAGCTTGGAATTTCCTGACCCACCTACTCTGCCATCTTCCCAGAATCCTCTCCCTAGAATGGAATTTTTCTGCCTTCCTGGGCCTCTTTGGTCCAAGCTCACTAAGGAACTGGCTACTATTTTATGCAGAGGCTTAAGACCCATGACTGAGCCTCTTAGCCACAATTTCATTGCTCTCTTTCTTTACTCAAAGAGATGACAAGATGCAAAATAGAGTTAAGGGCAGGCAAGGTGGGATTTTTGCTTTCTTTCTGGAGTTCAGTTTCCCAGGCTCAGGCTAAATTGTAAACATCTGAAAGATCAGTGGCCTTTGAACTCTGAGTATTCCCAACTGTGCTGAGTCAAGTAGGTTTCCGCCATCTGGCTCTGAGCCAATCAGAGTCAGAATCTTTGTTTTATATTCTGGGAGGTTGGCATTTGGCTTTGGGGGGTTTGGATTTCCTGGTGGAGACTCTGAGTGGCTCGACTGCTCAGATGTTGGCTGTGCTCCCTCGATCCAGTGATGTATGTAGAGTGCAGAGCAATGCTGCTGTGCTCAGACAGCTCCAGCCTGTCTGCTGGTCTTGGTGCTTATTTCTCTGCTTCTATCTTCTTCGCCTCCAGGGCACTGACCTTTCCCCTGAACTAGTGAATGTAGTTAAAAGTAGGATTGCTAACCCTTTTTTGAGCAGTCTTTCCTTCAAAAGCAAATCCAAGAACCTGTGCTAGCCGGCCATCCTGGGTGTGTGTGGGTGCTTGCTGATACAACTATCTTCTTTGTATAACTGATTAATTGATTGGAGTGGGAGGGGTGGAAATGTGCAGAACTCCCCCCTTAGATTTATATTTGTTTTTTAAAAAGATGAAAAAAATCAATCTGTGACTCTATGATTTCAAATAAAGAGAACATTTTTTTAGACCTTCCCAATGCAATGGGCTTGGAGTATTTCTGGATCACCTAACATGAAAGCACTCTGTTTCCCTGAATACCACTTGGGTGGGAGTAGCCTTCTGACACTGGCTTTCTAGCCAGAACAAGCTATATCTTTACTTTTTTAAATCTCCAATTTATTAGTTTATTTATTTTACATGCTTTTTTAAAATTTTGAGTTCCAAAATCTCTCCCTCATTCATTGAGAAGGCAAGAAATAAAATACCCATTATACATGTGGAGGCATGCAAAACATATTTCCACATTAGCCATAATGCAAACAAAAAAAGCAAGAGAAAATGAAGAAAGTAAAAAAAAAAAACTGCTTGAATTTGCATTCCGAGTCCATCAGTTTGGTCTCCCTGGAAGTGGGTAGCATATTTCATCATAAGTCCTTTGAGATTGTCTTGAATTGTTGTATTGATCAGAGTAACTAAGTCATTCACAGGGGATAATTGTTATAATTTTGCTCATACACTGTTTTACTGGTTCTGCTTACTTCATTTCATACCAGTTCAAATACATCTTCCTAGGTTTTTCTAAAACCATCTCCTTCATCATTTCTTACCAAAAGTTGCAGAATGGTTTAGTGGTTCTCTTTCCTGTTCTGTCTAGAGCAGTGGTTCTCAACCTTCCTAATGCCAAGACCCTTTAACAGTCATATGTAGGCATATCTGCATGTAGGTGGACCCACCTGGAAATGGATAGAGGAGCCGTGTTTCAGTTCCTAAGACCATTGGAAATATGTGTTTCCGATGGTCTTATGCGACCCGTGACCCCTGTGAAAGGGTTGCTTGACTGAGCAACTCAACTTGAACTGAACCAGAAAGTAGAGAATATCTTCCCCTCTTTCTCTCCTTTTACTAAGAAATGGACCTGGGGTT
Source organism: Pseudocheirus occidentalis (assembly GCA_028646575.1). Taxonomy (NCBI): domain Eukaryota; kingdom Metazoa; phylum Chordata; class Mammalia; order Diprotodontia; family Pseudocheiridae; genus Pseudocheirus; species Pseudocheirus occidentalis. The sequence continues at coordinate 6,912 of JAQQSW010019373.1, forward strand.
GTTTGCTTCTGTTCTGTGTAGTTTGTCCTTTTTAGTTTCAGGTATGCCTGTCCTTACCAGACCTGGGAGCTTGGGCCATGGAGAGACTTTGGAGCCAGGATTCCTGGTGGATGTTGCAGTCAGCCATCTGGGCAGGGAAGCCCAGAGAAGCCAGGGAGTCTGGGACTCAAGCAGAAAGGGATATTTAGACTTGGAGCTTGGGTCTGTGCTTTATATGAAATGAGCTAAACTGTGGACCTAATTCCTTTCCCCTCCCCAGACACTAGGGTAGTATGGAGGGCGGGCTGTGAAGTCAGTCTTGCCCTCTATGTGTTATGGAGTCCCTTTGTATATTTTTATTATACCTTTAAAGTAAATATTCCTTTGCATAAGCCAATACTACTGTTAAATGGCCAAATGGAATTGGGGTACAGGGGACCTCATTCCTTATACCATCTGTGGGAGCTGGAGCCTAGATGCCCCCCATCCCCTTAAAAGCATGGAAGAACCCTAGGGGAGGGGGGAATATGACACAGACATCTTTTAGGGTATAGTGGGACACCCAGCCCTTTCCCATCTCTCTGTCAGCATTGACTAAGTCCCCACCCTTCCTGCAGATTACAAATGCCTGGATGGTCAAAATGATGCTTGGTGACCTCTGTACTGATTGGCTATCTAATAAATTCTTGTTGGGGGAGAGAAGGCAGAGCTGTGCTGGAGCCAACTCATATTGCTCATGAGAGTTGACTGTTAAATTTTCAGGGTGAACATTTATGTCTCAGAAACTGGCAGACAGGAGAGAAGACCAGGAGAGCAGTGACCACGTCTCTCCCCAGATTGTAACATCTTGGAAACATTGAAAACTTGTAACCAGCAGCACAAAAAAGCCTAAAGCTCAGGACAAGGCTTCCCTACCCCCAAGTAAGCAGAGTCAAACATCAACACAAAGTTCAGTCGAAAAATCGTCTGGGAAATAAGTGAACAACAACAACACATAACTTGAGCATAAAAACTACTCTAGTAAAGGGGAAGACCGACATAAACTCAGAAGACAAGTTGTGAAAACAGCCACAAACAAAGCCTCAAAGAAAAATGCTAGTTAGAACAGGAAAACTTTTCTCACATAAAAGAGGTACAAAATGAAGATCTTTTACAATGAAGGGGAAAATGGTGGGGGGGGGCAGTGATGGGCAATGCTTGAACCTCACTATCATTGGAATTAGTTCAAAAATGGAAGAATATATATATATATATATGTATATAAACACTCAATTGTATATAGAAGTATAACTTACCCAATAGGGAAATAGGAGGGGAAGGGAATAACAGAAAGTGTTGGGGGAGGGACTAATAAAAAGAAGGGTGCATTAAGGGAGGCAGTGGTTAGTAGTCAAAGGAACTTTTGAGAAGGAACAGGATAAAAAGAAAAAACAGAAGAAAATTTAATGAAGGCAAATATTCATTCAGTGATCATAGCTGTGAATGTGAATAAAATGGAGGCAGGTGGCAGAATGGATTAGAATATGTTGTTTCCAAGAAATGCACTTGAAAAAGACACACACAGAGTTGAAATCAAGGGCTGGAGCAGAATCTAACATGCTTTAGTTGAGGTAAAAAGTGCAGGGGCAACAATCATGATCTCAGACAAAGTAAAAGTTAAAACAGACCTCATTTAAAAGAGATAATCAGGAAAACTATATTTTGTTAAAGATATCATTGACAATGAAGTCATATAAAAATTTACAGAAGATTTCTCTGACGAAACATTCATTTCTTAATTATATACTGAGTATAGAACTGAGTCAAATGTACAAAAATAAAAGCCATTCCCCAGGCTTGATTTACTGTTGGGTTGCTTGTCTAGACTTAAGGTGATGCAGAAAATTCCCAGAGTGCACACTGAACTTCAAACTGTGTCCTACATGACTTTCTCTTTCTTTTGGAGAGCCACTTGTTAAACATTTGCCAGCATGCCACTGTGGGGCAACTAGGTGGCACGCTTCCTCTGCTTCAGTGAAATCGGGCTTAGATTCAGTGGTATTTTAGCCTGACTTCCCCTGTGAGGGAAGGGCACAGATGGGCACTCCCATAATTTCAGATTCCGAAGCTTGAGTCGAACCCTGTTGTTACAAAGGGAAACACTGGAGTAGGGTCAAGAAGAGATTTTATTGCGAGATTCTCCCAAGAATAAACACCTCTGGGTCTAAGTAGGCCACAGGCTACATGTGTTGAAATACTTTTATGAACTTAAAATGCTTTATGAATGTGACATTTTGTTATGATTTGAGGGATGCCTTCCTTAAACCACCAGGAATTATGGTTCTGGCTAGGAGTCAATGAGGTAATCAATTAATGATCCCAAGAGGGGCTTTTAGTTAGCTAAGTACAATACCAAAAATGGCCACCAGATGGTGCCCTGCTTGAGCTAGCAGCTGAATCCTTGTCAATCAACAAGCATTGATTAAGAGCTTACTATGTGCCAGGTCTTGTGCATGGGTCTGAGTATGCTAATACCAGCTTGAGAGTAGGCTGCTGTCATGCCACTGGTCCTAGAGGGTGCTGAGCTTGAAACTACCTAGACCAGCGCTTCTCAACCTGTTGGTCATGACCCCTTTGGAGTCAAATGACCCTTTCACAGGGGTCACAGGAGTTGCCTAAGACCATCGGAAAACACATATTTCCAATGGTCTTAGGAACCGAGACACCGCTCCTCTAGCCGTCTCCAGGTGGGTCTGCTCACATGCAGATACACCCACATATGGGTATTAACGGGTCATGGCATTAGAAAGGTTGAGAACCGCTGACCTAGACCAACCCTCCCAACTCACTCCCCCCACCCCAGACACCCCTTCCTGGCTGGGTTCCAGTTGAACCTAGGGGATGAAATGAATATCAATCCAGACCAGTGGTCCTCAACTTTCCTAATGCCTCGACCCTTTAATATTTGTATGTGGGCATATCTGCATGTGGGTGGACCTGACTGTAGACAGAGGAGTGGTGTCTAGGTTCCTAAGACCATGGGAAATATGTGTTTTCCCATGTCTTAGGGAAACCCCGTTAGACCCCCCCCCAAGGGGTCGCTACCCACAGGTTGAGAACCACTGGTCCTGATATTCCCCTGGGAGCCCCATGCCATAAGTCCTTGGCTCTCCAGGTCACTCGCATCCATGCTGTACCTGGGATGGAGGGCAAAAAGTAGATGAATGAATCTAGGACAAAGGGGGAACACAGGCATGTCTGTCTCCTGGCCCTTTTCCAGATCTCCAGGGCATATGGAGAGATCCTGACCCTCCTACCTAAAGTTCACAGAAAGCAGCAGGTAGGAGGGCTGGGGATCCCCAACATCATCACATGACTCACAGCTTCAGGCCTTCTAGAAATGGGCCTTGGTCATCCCCCAGCTCTTGTCAGTGTGGAGGTCAAGTCTGAACAAAAAGGGCTGAGGGAAAGATGGCAGCAGGCCAAAATAGGACTATTGTGTAAGTCACACCGGAGCGCTTTGGACAGCTTCCATGTGCTAGGCCAGGAGTCTGGAAAGATCAGAGTTTCAATCTGGCCTCAGACACTTTCTAGTTGGGAGACTGTGAGCAAGTCATTTCACTGATATCTGCCTCAGGTCTCCCTCACAGGGCTGTTGGGAGGATCCAATGAGATCAGGGTAGGTGTTCCTACCTGTTCAGAATCAATCTCTGTTCCCTTTCCCCTACCTAGTGAGTGTTCATCCCAAACCTGGGGCAGATTGGTCTCACAGCCCCACATCAGGAGGTTTGAGCCCCTAGCCAAGTGGAGCACCCCAGGAGCTGGCCCTGCCTGATCCCCTGGTATGGAGTAGCCACAGTGGTCGCTGACCAGCCACACCACATACCCAGTCCTTCACTCGAAACTGGTCCAGACACATACTTACAAAGGAACACTTGGCCTCTTCCCTCCCCCACAGAGACTAACTCTCCCCCCAGACACATACACTAGCACAAGGGTCCAGACACACACGTGTGAGTGAGCACACACACACACACGCTTCTACCGGGCTTTTGCTACAACCAAGGTCCCAGGAGTGAGTGGCTAGACAAGTGTGAACCAGTGGAGGGGATAAGATGGACAGAAGAAGGGGATGGAGGGGCGGCTCCCAGAGGCAGGGGGCGGGGCCGACTGGGGGGGGCGGAATCAAG
>JAQQSW010019374.1:0-11059 GCA_028646575.1 Pseudocheirus occidentalis
CTAGCGATTAATGATAGTAATTGGGAATCTAGCTTAGTGACTGACTGCTAGACAAGTGACTGATTAAGTTAATGGTTGCCCCATGAGTGGAAGTTTGATTATTGTATAGTGACTGATTAAGTTAATGGTTGCCCCATGAGTGGAAGACTGATATATTACAAATTTATTGAATGAATGATTAAGTGAGAAGGGTTTCCCCCTTAGGGAAACCAGGTGATTGTTCTTTTGTTCCTTGTTCTAAATATTGTGGCCGCTGTAGTGAAAACTGTGTGGCCATTTCCCCTTTAGGGAAACCAGATGATTATCCTTTTGTTCCTTGTTCTAAATATTATGGCCACTGTAGTGAAAACTTTGTGACTATTCTAATGTTAAGCTGTTATGAATGCTATATTGTGACTTTCTGTGATAAGATGTAATATTGTGAATATTGTACTGAACCTTGATTTGTAATGGAATAAACAGAGTGTTAACTATTACTGTGTAATCTGAACCTTAAAAGCTGTTCGCAGTAGCATTCTTTTGGGAATCTACTTGTGCATGGTATTACACTGTTACAGGTTTCCTAGGACCCCATCTGTGCTGGTGTGGCCCAGGCTGCACTGTACTCTTCTCTAAGACTGGCACAATAGACCTTTCCTGTTGACCTTCCAGGTTTTTCTTGGGCTGGATATTTGTTTCGTTCTGTCATTTTTGTGGGTCCTGCTGCTCTAGAATTTGTTTAGAGTCATTTTTACAGGTATTTAGAGAAGTTTGGGGGAGACCTCAAGCAAGTCCCTGTTTTTACTCTGACATCTTGGCTTCATAATCCCACCCCAAGGACTTTTTTTCTCTACCATCAATTGTTTTTCCTTTTTTCCCCCAACCGTTGACTTTCTCTTGCATATTTCTCACTTCTTTTCCCCATTTTTCTTCTACATTTTTCATTTGACTTTTAAAATCTTTCTTGAGATTTTCCAAGAGGGCTCTTTGGGCTTTAGACCAGTTCAGGTTTTGGATGTGAGTATATTGGCAAGTTGTCCTCTTTTAAATTTGTGTTTTGATCTTCCCTGTTCCTGTAGAACAGTGGTTCTCAACCTTCCTAATGCCATGACCCTTTAATACAGTTCCTCATGTTGTGGTGACCCCCAACCATAAAATTATTTTTGTTGCTACTTCATAACTGTAATTTTGCTACTGTTATGAATTGTAATGTAAATATCTGATATACGGGATGTATTTTCATTGTTACAAATTGGACATAATTAAAACACAGTGATTAATCACAGAAACAATATGTAATTATATATTGTGAAATGTTTATTTCTAATTACAAATACATGGAATTTTGTCTTGAGGCACGGTGTAGCATGGGTAACAGTCTTACTATAACAACAGTAAACTACATTGCTACATTTTGTGATGGTATATGTAAAAAGCCAACATCAGTGCAAAGATTGAGATTGCTTCTTTCTCACCAGATCAGAAATTCTCGGGGCAGTCTTGCAAGAGCACAACAAAGATCATCTTCCACAACAAGTCTACTTCTGTATTTAGACTTGATAACCAACAAGCTGGAAAACTCTGTTTCACAAAGATATGTTGTTGGAAATGGAAGAAGAAGGCACAACACAGTCTCAGATAGAACAGGACATGACTGCAAACACTTGATCCAGAATTTTGTAACTGGCATTGTAGAGAAATCAGTTCTTGCTACATCACTGTTAGTAAGTTCAATGAACTCCTCTTGTGCTGTCTCAGGAACATCTTCAGCTTTGACTGTGAATGGGCTTCTGGTAAGTGCAAATGGGGTGTCAGGTAGATTTGGAAAGTAAGATGAAATTTCTTCTGCAAGCATGTGCAAGTGTTCTTTCACAAAAATTCTCATCGTAATCCTTTTGTCTGGTTCAATGTCATGTTCCTCAAAGAAAGCAGATAAGGTAGGCAACATATAAATTTTATTTTCATCCCATTCTTTTTTTATCCAAAGCTGAAGTTTCATTTGAAATGATGATTAGATCTTTTCCGACAAATTGAGGCATATTGCCTGTGTTCCTTGCAGTGATAAATTTAACTCACTCAAGATGGCAAAGATGTCAACCAAGTAAGCTATTTTTTGCAGTTAACTTTAATTGCTGAAAAGTGCTTTGAACTACAGTCTTTCTTTCTGATTAAAAATGTTTTGAGTTCATCACAAAGCTCAAAAACATGTTTTAAAGCTTTTCCTCTTGACAACCATCTCACTTCAGTGTGAAATAGCAGAGCATTGTTAAGGGCATACAACTTGTCGCAGAGTTGCGAAAACAGTTAACTGTTTAAAGTGCTTGCCTTTACAAAACTGACAGAACTCATGATGATTTTCATTACTTCTTGTAACTCTTGTAGCAGTGTCTTTGTTGCTAATATTTGCCAATGAATCCTACAGTGAGTTCTGATGACTTTTGGTGACTCATTCAGTACCAAACATTGAAATCCAGATTGACATCGTAGCATAGCTGGAGCACCATCTGTGCAAACACCAAAAACCATTTCCCAAGAGATCTTATGCTCTTTCAGAAATGAATCAACTGTGTCAAATACATCACATGCAGTAGCTTTCATTTCAAGAGGTTTGCAAAAAAGAAACTCATCTTTAAAGTCACCATCATTAGTATACCTCACATAAACTAGTAACTGTGAACAGTTTGCAATGTCTGTAGATTCATCAAGCTGGATACTAAATATTGGAAGTGGAGCAGATTTAATTTCCTCAATTACCTGATCAAGAATATCAATAGACATGTCATTTATTCTTCTGTGGACAGTGTTGTGAGATAAGGAAATTGCACCCAGTTTTGTAACAAATTCATCTCCGATCATAACTTGAACAATGTCTTTGGCGGCTGGCAACAGTAAATCCTTAGCAATGGTGTGAGGTTTCATAGCTCTGGCAATTTTGAGTGCCACCAAATATGAAGCTTCAATGTCTGCTATGTTTTCTTTGTGGTACTTGCCACCAGTGTCAAGTCTGGCTTTCTTGAGTTCATCAACTTTGCTTCTAAAATAGTTGGTATTCTTGCCAGTAAAACTCAGATGCTTGCTATCAAAATGGTATTTTAGTTTGTTCAGCATCAGATATTCGGCTGATAGAACTTCACAACAAATAACACATTATGGTTTCTCAGTTCTTGCTGTAATTATTGAGGTAAAACCATAATGTAAAAAATCCTCACTATATTTTCTTGATGTTCTTCTCTACACAATCCATTGTCATGGGATGGTTTGCTAATGAAAATAATATAAAACAATAGCTTTAATAATATGAAAGATGATACATTGCGTAGTTCAGTCAATACAGTTCATTAAAATTTTCTATGATTTACCATTCTCTGTGGGTTATTTTTTACATACCTGTTACTCTCACAAGGGGGGCACTATTTACATCAACCACAGCTGAATATAAAAAGACCAATCAGCATCCAGATTAAGTTCCCATGGTACAGATTTTTTTTGCAGTAGTCGATGATTTTACAATACATGATTTTACATTTAAACGTAATTAAAATTTATTAAGTGTTGTTTTACCTCCAGTACTGCTGCCTTCAACACAGTAGCTGCTTTTAACAGAGTAGCTGCTTTCAACACAGCAGCTGCTCCCTACACATGTGTGACTGGTCTGCATAAGGACATCATGGCACCAACCCTACCACATACACCTGTATTTCTATGGGGTGTATATGATGGAGTTGGCTCTCGGTACTCATATGTGGGCATATCTGCACATTGGTGGACCTACCTGGAGACCAATAGAGGAGTGCTGTCTTGATTCCTAAGACCATCAGAAGTATGTATTTTCCAATAGTCTTAGGTGAGCCCTGTGAAAGTGTTGTTTGACCCCCAAAGGGGTCATGACTCAAAGGTTGAGAACCACTGCTATAGAAAGAAACTGTGATCATTGTCTGTTTCTTACTTTTGCTCATAATGTTTGCCTATTTCCTGGCTTTTAAAGTTGAGCTCTTCTGCTGGACACAGGGGTCACTGATTCAAGTTTCATGTGCTGGGGGTCAGGGACCTGGTCACTGGATTTGTGTGCTGGGGCCTGTGGTGCTGGTAGCAAGAGACTGTAGGGGTCTGGTACCTTACATGGTACTGAGCTGGGGTCAGCAACACTAAATCTATTGGAGTGGGGGTAGGGTCCAACCCCTGGAGACATCTGTTCACCTGGATTGTTCTGAAGCACCAGAAGGTTTGCCTGTTGGAGAATGCCTTCCTTCTTCCCTGGAATTGTGGTTTTTGGAGTTGTGCTGAAGCACTGCAAGGTTTGGCTGCTGGAGTTTACCAGTTCTCCTACCTGGGCCAAGACCCTGGGGGGTCCTGGTGATGGTGTTTGCCTGCTTCACCACCCTAGGCCTCAGGATCTCCTGCTGGTTTGCTGGGGTGGGGTTCACTGCTGGCTTGCTGGGATGCCTCCTGTCCTGTAATGTTCCACTTGCACCAGAGGGAGAGGGATCTTTCCTATTAATTCTCTAAGTTTCCTGGCCTAAAAGACTACTGCACCCCATCTTCTTGCTGACTCAGATGTTCCAGGACTTTACCTGGGGTAATATTTTCTGGATTTTTATAAGTCCATAAGGGTATGCAAAACTTACTTCTTACTCCACCATCTTCATTCCCAGAAGTCTTTACCCTCTTCTTTTTGATATTGCTTTTTTTTTCAACTTTTGGTTATTTTTGTCTCACCTACTTGAAGGCAACACTATACCCACAGGCTTTCTTTCCCTCACCTTCACTGTCCCCTGTTTATCTACCATTTCCCTATTTTTTGAGTTTTATTTAATTCTCTCTTTTTCCATTTTTAAGTCATCTAATATGTCCTTCCCCCCTTACCATTTTTCCCCTCTTATTTAAATGCTTAATTCAAAATCCCCCTTCCTCCCCTCCCTTCCAAATTTTGTTTGTAATATTATTTTTGAAAATACTTTTGAACTTGTATTCTTATCCTTTTGTGTAGTCACAAAGAATAAAACAAAGATTTTATTCTTTGCTTATATTCTTTATGAAATTAAAATAGTTTAACAAGTTTAAATTTTTTCTTAAAAGTTATTTATTTCTCAGTTTTCAACATTCATTTCCAAAGATTTTGGTTATAAATTTTCTTCCCGTCTCTTCCCTACCCCCATTCCAAGATGTCAAGTATACTGAACACCGCTTCTGCCAATCTGTCCCCTTTTATATCCCTGCCGCCATTCTCTGCCTTACTCTCTTGTAGGGCAAGATGGATTTCTATACCCAATTGCCTGTATATCTTATTTCCTGGTTGCATGTAAAAACAATTTTAAACATTTGTTTTTAAAACTTTGACTTCCAGATTCTCTTCCTTCTTCCCTCCCCACCCACCCCCACTGGGAAGATAAGCTATTCAATATAGCCTGTATATGTGTAGTTATGCAAAACTTTTCCATAGAAGTCATGTTGTGAAAGACTAACTATATTTCCTTCCATTCTACCCCATCCCCCCATTTATTGCTTTCTCTTTTGACCCTGTCCCTTTTCTTTTTAAAATTTTTACAAAATTTTCAACATTCATTTCCACAAGATTTTGAATTACATTTTATCTCCCTGTCTTTCCCCTACACCCACCCCAAAATGTCAAGCTACTGAATATCCCTTCCCCCAATATGTTCTCTCTTGTATCCTCCCCCTTCACCCCCCTAAATTTCTAGTAGGGCAAGATGGGTTTCTATACCTCAGTACCTGTATATCTTATTTCCCAGTTGCATGTAAAAAGCAAATTTTTAAACATTTGTTTTTAAAACTTTGGGTTCCAAACTTTTTTTTCCTTCTTCCCTCCTCACCCACCCCCACTGGGAAGATAAGCACTTCAATATATATTGTACATGTGTAGTTACCCAAATCATTTCCATAGTACTTATATTGTGAAAAATTAACTGTATTTCCCTCCATCCTATCCCAAACCCCACTTATTCTATTTTCTCCTTTGATCCTATCCCTTTTCAAAAATGTTTGTTTCTAATTACCCTCTCACCCAATCTACCCTTCCTTCTATCCTCTCCCCTCTTATACCCTACCTCCCTATTTTCCTTTAGGGTAAGATACCCAATTGAGTGTGTATGTTATTTCCTCATTAGGCCAAATTCAGGGAAAATCAGATCGTCCCATTCCCTTTCACCTTCCTGAACTTCCCCTCGGTTGTAGCAGTTTTCTCTTGCCTCTTTTATGTGAGATAATTTACTGTAGTCTATTGCTCCCTTTCTCCTTCTCCCAATAAATTCCTCTCTCCTCTTAATTTTATTTTTTAGATATCATCCCTTCATATTCAACTCATCCTGTGCCTCTATGTATACATGAACATACAAATGCACACACTCACGTATATATTTATATACACATACATCCTCCTATATACACACATATACGTATCTACACACATACATATATGTGATATATACACACATGTATATATCACATATACATATATATTACATATATATTTCCTTCAGTTATCCTCATACTGAGAAAAGTCTTGAGTTACAATTGTCATTTTCCATATAGGATGTAAAAAGTTCAACTTTAATAAGTTCCTTATGATTTCTTTTTCCTGTTTACTGTCTTATACTTCTGCTACTTGTATTTGACAGTAAAATTTTCTGCTCAGCTCCAGTTTTTTCATCAAGAATGCTTGAAAGTCTTCTATTTTTCCCTGTAGCATTATACTCAGTTTTGCTGGGTATGTGATTCTTGGTTTTAGTGCTAGCTCCTTTGATCTCCAGAATATCATACCCCAAGCCCTTTGATCCCTTAATGTAGAAACTGCTGGGTCTTGTGTTATCCTGATTGTGTTTCCACAATACTTAAATTGTTTCTTCCTGACTACTTGCAGTATTTTCTCCTTGATCTGAGAACTCTGGAATTTGGCCATAATATTCATATGATTTTCCTTTTTGGGATCTTTTTCAACAGGCAGTCAGTGAATTCTTTTGATTTCTATTTTGCCCTCTGCTTCTAGAATATTGACAATATTGCTTGATAATTTCTTGAAAGACGGTGTCTAGGCTCTTTTGTGATCATGGCTTTCAGGTAGTCCAATAATTTTTAAATTATCTCTCCTGGATTTATTTTTCAGGTCAGTGGTTTTTCCAATGAGATATTTCACATTGTCTTCTATTTTTTCAATTTTTTGAGGGGGAATATTTTTATAGTTTTATAGTATCTTGATTTCTCATAAAATCATTACCTTCTAATTGTTCCAACTTAATTTTCAAGGAATTATTCCCTTGGCTGAATTTTTGAAATTCTTTTTCCATCTGGCAAATTCATGTTTTTAAAGCATCCTTCTCCTCATTGACTTTTTGGGCCTCTTTTGCCACTTGAGTTAGTCTGTTTCTTAAGGTGTTATTTTCGGGTCTCCTTTAGGAGGCTGTTGACTTGCTTTTCATGATTTTCTTGCACCATTCTCATTTCTCTTCCCAGTTATTCCTCCACTACTCTTACTTGATTTTCAAAATCCTTCTTGAGCTCCTCCATGGCCTGTAACCAATTCATATTTTTCTTGGAGGCTTTTGAAGCAGAAGTTCTGACTGTGCTGTCCTCCTCCTGCTCCATGTCTTTATCCTTTTTGTACCGAAAAAAGGATTGTATGGTCTGTTTGTGCTTCCTGTGGTTGCTCATATTGGCAGCCAATTACTTGGTTTTCCAGTCCTTTGCCACAGTAGAACTCTACTTCCAGAATGGAGAGAGCTTTGTCTCAAATCTCTGGGTTTTTGCAGCTGCCGGAGCTATTAGATGGGCACCCTCTCTACAATCCCAACACACTCTGTCTCACTGGTCACACACCCCAGGACCACAACTCAAGACTGTGATCTTAATCCAAGAAGGTCAAAGTAAGAGTGATTACCCTCTAAATGGTTGCTTGACCCCCCTGCAATCTTCAGGACAGGAGCTCTGAAGCAGCTATGCCACAGTGGCTGCAGCCACCACACCTCTGCCACTTCCCCTTCTAGGGGTTGCAGCAGGACTATGCTCTTCTCTCTCCCCCTGGACCAATAACATTCTACACTGACCTTTTACTTTGGCAATTATGAACTGAGAAGTCTGGAAACTGCTACAGCTGCTGATGATTTACTCTCATGAAGGCTGCTTCAGCTACAGCATGTCATGGCCATCCTACAGCTAAAACCTCAGCTCAGGCAGGACTGTGCTTGGCTCCCAGCATGCTGCAATGGACCCTTACTGCTGGCCTGCTGGGCTTGCTTCAGCAGGAGATTTGTTTCTCTCTGTCACTTTGTGGGTTCTGTAGCTCTAAAGTTTGTTTAGAGTCATTTCTTTACATGTATTAGAGGAAGTGGAAGCCAGAGCTGCACAGAAGTTCTGTTTCTACTCTGCCATCTTGGCTCCACCACCAACCCTGTCCCTTTTCAAAAGTGTTTACTTCTAACTTTCCTCTCCCCCATTCTGCCTCCTTCTATCATTCCCCCTCTTATTATACCCTTCCCCCAACTTTCCTGTAGGGCAAGATACCCAATTGAGTGTATTTGTTGTTCCCTCCTTAGGTCAAATGCAGTGAGAATCAGGTTGTCCTGTTCCCCTTCACCTTTTATGCTCTTCCTTTCCACAGTTTTATCTTGCTTCTTTTATATGAGATAATTTACCCTAATCTATTGCTCACTTCTCCCAATAAATTCCTCTCTCACCTCTTAATTTTATTTATTAGATATCATCCCTTCATATTCAACTCATCCTGTGCCCTCTGTCTATGTATACATGTATACACACATATACACACATACATCCATCTATGTACACACATATGTATGTATATGTTTGCACATATATACATGTATGTATGTATACATGTATGTATATATCCCTTCAACTATCTTCATACTGCAGAAAGTCTCATGAGTTACAGATATCATCTTTCCACATAGGAATGTAAATAGTTCAACTTTAAAAAGTTCCTTATGATTTCTCTTTCCTGTTTCCCTTTTCCTGCTTCTTTTGCTTCTTGAATTTGAAAGTCAAATTTTCTGTTCAGCTTTGCTCTTTGCATCAGAAATGCTTGAAAGTCCTCTATTTCATCCAAGCCCTTCAATCCCTTAATGTAGAAACTGGTAGGTTTTGTGTTATCCTGACAGATTGTTTCTTCCTGACTGATTATAATTTCTCCTTCACCTAGAAGCTCTGGGATTTGGCTATAATATTCCTAGGAGTTTTGGGGATCTTTTTAAAGAGGTGATTGGTGAATTTTTTCAATTGCGATGTAGCCCTCTGGTTCTAGAAAATCAGGGCTATTTTCCTTAATAATTTCTTAAAAAATGATTTCTCGGCTCTTTTTTGATCATGGTTTCAGGTAGTCCAATAATTTTAAAATTATCTTTCCCTGATCCATTTTCTGGGTACTAACTTTCAGGGTACCATGACCGTGGTAACCTGTAGTAGATCAAGTAGAGTACCTGGCTTTTTTTTTCCAGTTTGAGATTTCATATTACCGTCTATTTTTCATTCATTTGAATCTGTTTTAAAGCATCTTGATTTCTCAAAAAGTCATTAGCTTCCATTCCCTCCCATCTAATTTTGAGGAATTATTTTCTTCAATTAGTTTTTGAAATTCCTTTGTGGTCAAATCTGCTTTTTAAGGAATTCTTCTCATTGACTTTTTTGGCCTCTTTTGCCAATTGAGTTAGTCTATTTTTCAGGGTATTATTTTCTTCAGTCAGGCTATTGACTCACTTTTCATGATTTTTCTTTTTTCATTCTCACTTCTCTTCCCAATTTTTTCCTCTTTTTCTCTTACTTGATTTTCAAAATCCTTCTTGAGCTCTTCCACGGCCTGTAAACAATTTATATTTTTCTTAGAGGCTTTTGATGCAGGAATTTTGACTTTGCTATCTTTTTCTTGTTTTATGTTTTGATTGTCTTTGTCACAGAAAACTGATTCAATAGTTTGATTTCACCTCCTCTGTTTCCTTATCTTGACAGTCTGTTACTTGATTTTTGAGCTCTTTGTTACAGTAGAACTCTGCTTCCAGTGCGGATACTGCTGTTTCTCAAATTTCTGGGGTTTTGCATGGCTGTTGTCAGAGCTTCTTCTAGGCACCTGCCTCAGAACTGTGAGGATGACTGCTTCTCCACAGCCTCAACAAACGCTGCCATGCCAGTGCTCCTTACCCCAGAACTGCCATCTAAGACTGCAAGCCAGATCAGGATAAAGCAAGAGAATCCTGCCTCAGCACCAGCAAAGAGATTCCAGTAATTGCCCCATGGTCAGCCACCTGGTACCTCCCATGATTTGTGGGCCATGAGTTCCAGAAGCAGCCTCTGCAGCTGCAGCCTCCATGGCAGCAGAAGCAGATGGCTGCCACTTCTGCCACCCCAGCGGCAGGGACTGAACTGCACTCTTCTCCCACCCAGTTTCAAAAATGTTTCCCCACTGACCTTTTACTTTCTTTTTGGTGTATATAGGTTGAGGAATCTGGAAACACCTACAGCTGCCAGTGATTCATTCTCCCGAAGTCTGCCCTGGCCATTCTGTGCTATGGGTCTGCATTGGCATGACCCTGTGGGACACTGCTCTGCCCCCAGTCTAGTGCAATAGACTCTTCCTGTCAGATTGCCAGGCTGCCTTCAGAGAGAGATTCATTTCTCTCTATCACTTTGTTTGTTCTGTAGCTCTTAAATTTATTTAGAACAATTTTTTACAGGTATTAGAGGAGGTTGGAGTAGAAGCTTAAGCAAGTTTCTTTTTTTAAAAAAAATTATTTTTCAATATAAATTTTTCATTTGTTTTCTTGTTTACATCATTCATTTCCATGAGATTTTTGAGTTACAAATTTTCTCCCCGTCTTTCCCCTACCCGCAACCCCAAAACAGCGATCCCACTGTAAGGCCCCTGCCCCTATGTGCTCTCTTTTATGCTCTCCTCCAATACCCCTCTAACTTTCTGGTAGGGCAGGGAGGGTCTCCTTACCCCAGACCCTATATATCTTGATACGTAGTTGCATGAATTGTAGAGCTTTAAATTCTAGATTCTTTTGGTTCCTCCCTTGTCACCCACCTCCACTGGAAGGACAAGCAACTCAATATG
>JAQQSW010019375.1:0-11059 GCA_028646575.1 Pseudocheirus occidentalis
GGGTGTTGCAGCCCCCCAGCTTTGGCTTGCTGAGAGTGCACCCCAGGACTACCACCCAAAACCACAATCTGGATGCAGGATGCTCAATTCAAGAGCACTTGGCCCTGATCAATCTACTCAGCCCCACTGTGGGATCCGCAGGGCAGATCTGGGCCTCTGAAGCAGCCCAGTGGGGTCAGCCACCAGTTACAGCAGTTCCTGCCCTTCCCCCCTGCTTCTTTGCCCTGGGGCAGGTTGGCCCAACTGCTTTTCCTCCCCCAAATTAAGTTTCAAAGTTCCACTTTCCCTGACCTTCTGTAATCCTGGCTTGCTAGATGTGAAAATCCCTCCAGGTGCTGTAGATCTGTGCCCCAGTGTAGACTCACACTGTGGCTTGGGAGACTTGGCTCCTCCTGATAGCCATGAGGCCTGGCTGAGGTTTGGTTTTGGGCCAGGCTGGTCTCGGTTCCCGGTCTGCTGGTCTGCGAGATAAGCCCCTGCTGCCGAGCTGTCTTGCTCTAGTCCTTGTTTTTCATGCCTTGGTAGATATGGCGTTGCTCTAGGTGTTGTAGATCTTCTCTCTTGTAGACTGGCTGTGGCTTGGCTCCTCTGGCTGCCCTGGGACCTGGCTGCGTTTCTGTTTCAGGCTGGGCTGGCCTTGGCTCTCGGCCTGCTGCGGTGAGCCCCTCTTTCTGAGCTGCCTTCAGTGAGAGATGTGTTTTGTGTATTTTTGTGAGTTTGAGAGTCCTTGACTTTGTTGAGAGTCATATTTTATGGGTATTTTGGTTGGTTGTGTGGGAGCTGCGGGACCTTGCTGCTTCTATGCCGCCATCGTGGCCCTTTTCTGAGTTTTTCAGTGAGTTTTTTCTGGACTTGGTAACACTTCCTCTTTTTCTTTTGGATTTGCCCATAAATGTTTTGGCATTGTTGTCCTCTTCTGAGTTTCCATCTTGATCTTTTCTGTCATCATAGAAATTTTCCATAGTCATATTGATGTTGTTTTTTGCTCATCTTTTTTTTCTTTACCTTTTACCTTTCTTTTAAAGTTTAAATATGCTCACAGGCTTGAAGTGGCACTGACTAAGGCTTTTTGTGCCAATTGAATGCAGATTGTTGATGTTTACCTAGTGGTAAACAATGTTTAGATTGACGTTGTTGTGACGCCCTTGGGAGACCTTTATGTTTGGTGCCATGTTGAAGGTGTGGGGTAGGGGTGACTGGCTGTGATGCAGGCAGTCTTACCTGGTGCTGGGGTGGAGTCCTAGTGCTGGTGTCTGGGGTATGCTGAAGCCAGTGGGGTTTCTCTGCTTCTCCCTGGGGCTACTCTGAAGCATATGGATGTCTGTCCTATTTGCCTGTTTGCCCAGGGCCATGATGAAGCAAATGGTCAGGCCAGTGCTGGTAGCTGCCTCTTTTTCTTTAGGTACCCATCCGTTTGGCATCTACCTGTTTTCCAAGGGCTAAACTGAAGCACATGGTGGTTCTCAGAGCTGGAGTCTGCTCAGTCTCGAGGATATGTTGAGACATTAGGGGAATTATGGTGTTGTCATTTTTGTGCTCCACCACACTGGGTATCAATATCTCCCACAAGTTTACTGAGGATGGGGGGTTGCTGCTGGCTTGGTGGGACACTTCCTGTCCTGGACTGTGCTCCCTTTTTACTCTAGTAAGACAAACTTTTGATGTCAGTCTTGCAAGGTTCTTAAGCTCAAAGATTGTGTCACACCATCTTTTTCTTGTTCTGCTCTTCCAGGATTTCTTTTGGGGGCACTATTTTATGTTTGATTGGAAGTTTATATGAGAGGATTATATGATTTACTGCTTACACTCCCAGCTTGGGAAATGATGACATATTTACATATTTTCAAAAAGAATAACATTAAATATGCCATCAAATGCATTGCTAAATCCAGGCAAATTATGAGTAGTGTTCCCCTCTCCTACCAGTTTAATAAATCCTCTCCAAAAAATAGATTAGGTTAGGAATCATTTACTTTCAATGAAGCCACATTGTTCTTCTTCTTCTTTTTTTAGGCAATAATTACTTCCTTTACTAGATTTTTATTAACCAATTCTTGAATAATGTGATCCAAAATTTTCCAAGAAATTAAAGTTGATCTCAATGACATATATTTAAAGATTCTATTTTCTTCCCTATTTTGAAAATTGATAGGTTTACTTTTAAATATCACTGACAATATTGGACCAGTTACATCTACTAGTTCTTTCAGGGCCCAAGGATGTGGTTTATCTGATCTAAGTGAATTTAATTTATCAGGGGCAACTTGGTGCTCTTTTAAAATCTCCTTAGCTATCTTAGGAATCAGCTCTCTATAATATATTTTTCTTAGTTCTGTCTTTTCATGCACAAAGGTCATTTTCATTGGCAAAGAAAACTGAGGAAAAAACAGCTCTTCTCTGTTTTAGCTTAGCTCTATAAACTATTCATCCTAATCAGAAGTCATAAGCCTTTGGTTTCTTTTTTTACCCAATACAACTTAAAATATATTAAAATAATTTCATCCTTTTCAGCACTTCTCACTAGGTTCAATTCATTCTGAGAATTATCTCTTCTTACAATATTCTTACAGGATTATGTCATACTTTTGTATTCATCTTCTGTTAGTTTCACTTTCTTTCATTTCCTGTACGTACATAAAAACACACAAAAATCAAATGAAAAATTCTACATTGGTTCTGAGTTCTCTATGAATCTGCATTGATTGCTTTGAAAAACTTTGATTAGTCCTCATTATTAGAACTGTTTTCCTTTGTGCTCTCAGCATTTCATTCCTCAGAGTTTTCTATTCTTACTTGAGTCAACTCACAAATTTTTTGTTCATGATATCATCTCTTGTCTTCTTGCCCTATAATTTGTAAACCATCCAGTACAATATCCTATTTATATAGTCCTCAATAAACATATTGATTGTTGTTTTATATTTACAACTCTCATCCCAAGAACATAATTTTATTATGAACCTATTCATTGTTTACTATGGGATCAAAAGCACTATTAAGGACATCAGTGTAAAAAATGTGTCAGATATGATTAGACCATAATTCTTTAGGTTATCTCTCTCAGATAACTGATGAAAATATTCCATACATTCCACTGATTTTTAAGCTTAGTATTGTTTACCATTTTGTTAAGGACAGTGATTTACCTGTAGCACAAACATGACGGCAGAAAGGAGAATATGTCTTCTCCATGGTTGGGTTTAGGTTAAGGCTCTTGCTGAATTATGGATAAAATAGTTCAGTATCCCCAGGATACTAGGACAACATATGATTTACAGATTTTATTACTTAAGTTTTTTCTAGCTTACATTTTTTCCCACTTAATAGAATTTTGGATTTGAATGAGACATAAGGGGTCATCTAGTACAAAGCATACCTGAAGAGGAATCTCTTCTGTAAGAAAACCAATAAGTGGCCATCCAGTCTCTCTGTTAAGACTGTAGTGAAAAGCTAACCATTACTTCTTGGGGAAACCATCGCTCTTTTGAATAATTCCAATAATGCCTCTCTTTAACCTTATTCATTTCTCATTACTCTGCCTTCAGGTACGAAAAAGAACAAGTGCATTCCCATTTCAACATAAGAACTCCTTAAACATCTGAAGATGCTATTATGACTACTCTGAGTTTCCTTTTACACACAAAACATCTCTATTCCTTTCTAATTAATTTTCCTATGGTTTCCAATAACCTCCTAATCCCATATCCATAAACTCACTGTTATTCACACCATTTTTAATATTTCATTACTATTGTGGTATCATTGAGGAACCAAATGTGTTTAACCATTCTCCAGTTGATAATCATCTTTGTTTCTAGTTCTTTGTTACTACAAAAAGCACCACTGTAAATATTTTGGTATATGTCACACCTTTAATTTTGTCACTGTCAATATCATTTATAAAAGGGAGTGCCTGGGGGGGGAGGAGCCAAGATAGCAGAATAAAAGCAGGAACCTACTTAAGCTCCAACTCCAACCACCTCCAATACGTCTAGAAAATGACTCTATACAAATTTTAGAGCTACAGAACCCACAAAGTGACAGAGAGAAACAAATCTCCCACTGAAGGAAGCCTGGCAAGCTGACAGGAAGGGTCTATCACACCAAGCTGGGAGCTGAGCACAGTCCTGCACAAACCACACAGACCCACACCCAGGGTGGCCCCAACCAGCAGTGCAGAGTGGTCAGGACAGATTTCAGGAGAGTGAATCATCAGCAACTGTGGTGGCTTCTAGACTTCTCAACTCATAAATCCGAAAGAGAAAGTAAAAGGTCAGTAGGGAACCCTGTTGATCCAGGGTGACAAAAAAGCAGGGTATGGCCTCTGCCTTGGGGTGAGAGGTATGCCATGGAGTGGTGACTGCAGTTGCTGCCATGTGGCTGTCTCTGGAGCTCTTGGCCTGCAGATAGTAGGGGGAACAAATGACTGTTCAAAGGTTAATTGATCTTGCTTTGATCTGCTTTGATCTGGGTTGCAGTCTTGGGTAGTGGTCCTGAGGAATACTAGTGTGCCAGAGCTTGTCGTGGCTGTAGAGAGGGCGGCCTCATTGTAGCTCTGTCAACAGCTCTGAAAACACCTGTAAAACCCCCAACAATTTGGGACACAGTTCTCTCCACTCTGGAAACAGAGTTCTACTGTGGCAAAGAGCTCAAAATTGTCTGGCAAGTTGAGTAAACAGAGGAAGTATCCTAAAACCATAGAATTAGTTTTTTGGGGGATAAAGAGGATCAATACATGGAATCAGAAGGAGACAACAAAGTCAAAACTCCTGCATCAAAAGCTTCCAAGAAAAATATGAATTGGTTGCAGGCCTTGGAGGAGCTCAAGAAGGTTTTTGAAAATCAAGTTAAAAAAGGAGGAAAAATTGGGAAGATAAATGAGAATGATGCAAGAAAATTATGAAAAAATGGGTTGACAGCCCGAAACCTTACAAAATAGATTAATTCAAATGGCAAAAAGAGGCCCAAAAAGCCAATGAGGAGAAGAATGCCTTAAAAAGCTGAATTTGCCAGATGGAAAAGGAATTTTAAAAGCTCACTGAAGAAAATAATTCATTCAAAAATAGATAGGAGCAAATGGAAGCTATTGACTTTGTGAGAAATCAAGATGATGTAAAAGAAATCCAAATGCATGAAAAAATTGAAGGCAATGTAACATATCTCATTTAAAAACCACTGACCTGTAAAATAAATCCAGGAGAGATAATTTAAAAATTTTGAAATACCTGAAAGCCATGATCAAATAAAGAGCCTACATGTCATTTTCAAGAAGTTATCAAGCAAATTTGCCCCGATATTCTAGAACCAGAGAGCACAGTAGAAATTGAAAGAATTAACTGCTCACCTCTTGAAAAAGATCCACAAAATAAAACTCCTAGGAATATCATAGCCAAATTCCAGAGTTCCCTAGTCAAGGAGAAAATATTTGAGGCAGTTAGGAAGAAACAATTTGAGTATTGTGAAAACACAATATCAGGATAATACAAGATCCAGCAGCTTCTACATTAAGGGATTGAAAGACTTGGAATTTGAAGTGCCATAAGTTAAAGGAGGTAGGATTAAAACCAAGAATCCCCTACCCATAAAAATTGAATATAACGCTTCAAGGCAAATATGGTTATTCAGTGAAATAGAGGATTTTCAAGCATTCTTGATGAAATAAAACAGAGATGAACAGACAATTTGACTTTTAAATACTAGAAGCAAGAGAAGCATGAGAAGGTAAACAGGAAAAAGTAATCATAAGAAACTTATTACAGTTGAATTATTTACATTCCTACATGGAAACATGATAATTGTAATTAACGAGACTTTTCTCAGTATGAGGATAGTTGAAAAGAATATATATGTATAATATGGATGTATCTATAGGAGGGTGTATGTGTGTATAGATACATATGTGAGTGTATATGTGTCTGTATATGTATACATAGAAAGAGGGCACATGATGACTTGAATATGAAGGGATGATAGCTAAAAGAATAAAATTAAGATGTGAGAGAGTAATATATTGAGAGAAGGAGAAAGAGAGAGATAGAATAGGGTAAGTTATCTCATATAAAAGAGTCAAGAAACAACTGTTACAATGGAGGGGAAGAGCAGGAATGTGAAAGGGAATGGGTCAACCTTATTCTTATTGAAAGAAATTGAAGACTGAATTTGGCCTAAGGATTAACCCTTATTCTAGATCATCAAGATCTCTTTAAATCTTTCAGCATATTAGCTACTTCTCACTTAACTATCCATTTATTCAATCAATGATAAATATTAAGACATCTCTTTAACTTGATATTAATAATTAATCATGAATCAAAAGTTATTCACCAGATGAAAGTGATCATGCATTACAATATTAGAATTCGGAGGTCTTCCCATGAGTTAAGTGCTTTTCTTCCAGGTCAGAGTAAATCCTATTCTCTTCTCATGTCCTATGTTTTTGGTTTTTCTGTACTTCTCTTCTACTACCAGTTACTCTTTAACCTAGTAGCTAAAATCCCTGATTACAACTTTCCGACATGGAATTTTTAACATATTGTTTTTTTTATCATAGTTATAAAAGCATGTCTTTTTCACCCACCCAAATCTCCTAAAGAGCCAAGACTATGTCTTCTTCATCTTTCTAGATCTCTGTGTGCAGGGCATTCTTACATAAAATGTTGAATCAGTGCTTTAGCCTTTTTGATAGGAAATATAGGATAGAATTAGTGCTATTGCTTCTTAAATTTTTTTTCTTTTCCAATTAAACAATATTTTATTCCCCTTAGATTAATGCCAAGAAAAATTCTATCATTCATTTTTATATGATTTTTAAGTTCCAATTTTTTTTAATGTGACTACAGATAGTTTTGATGTCTTCTTCTCAAAACTACCTGTTCATATCCTTTGACTATTTATCAATTGAAGAATTACTTACAATTTTAATATTTACAAATGTTCCTTAAAATGTTGCATCTGGGAGCAGCTAGGTGATGCAGTGAATAGAGCACAGACCCAGAAGTCAGGAAGACCTGAATTCAAATCTGGTGTCAGACACTTAACACACTGTGTGACCTTAACCCCAATTGCCTTTCCTTTCTCCCTCCTAAATTGTTTTAAATGCTGCATCAATTTGGATACTCTTTGCTTAAATGAAATTAAAAAATATTTGGATATTTTAACATAGGGTGCAGGTAGTATCATCTACCCAGTTAGCACATTAGAAATCCCCGGAAATAATTTTATTTTTATTTTTTACTTTTTTTAGGGGGCAATTGAGATTAAGTGACTTGCCCAAAGTCACACAGCTAGTAAGGGTGTCAAAGGTCTGAGGCTGTATTTGAACTCAGGTCCTCTTGACTGTAGGGCTGGTTCTCTATTCATTGTGCCACCTAGCTGCCCCTAATATATTTATTTTTAAAATATGAAAATATTTTTCCAATTAAATGTAAATGTTTTTAACATCTACTATTTAAAATGTTTAACATTTACTTTTAAAATTTTAAAACTCAAATTATCTCACTTCTTTCCTTCCTTCACTGAAAAGATAAGTAATTTGACATAGGTTATACCTGAGGAGTCATGAAAAACATATTGCCATGTTAGTCATGTGTTGAAAGGAAATAGAATTTTAAAACTAAGAATGTTAAAAAAGCATGTTTTGATCTTGATTCAGATTTTCTTTCTCGAAATGAGGAGAGTATTTTCATCAGAAGTTGTTTGGAATTGTCTTAGATAATTTATTGCTGAGAATAAATAAGTTGATCTTCATGTTCAACATGTGTTGAGTTCAACACTGTGTTCTTTTGGTTCTGTTCATTTTCCATCAGTTCATGTATATTCATTCCTGACTTTTATGAAAGCATCTTGTTCATCATTTGTTATAACACAGTAGTATTCTATCACAATCATATACCACAACTTATTCAGCCATACCCCAACTGATGGCCATCCTCTTAATTTCCAAATGTTTTTTTTGTTACCACAGAATTATCACATTCTAGCTTATTCCCATTGCAGATAATGCTTGCTGATGGTTTTAGATTCATGCCACTTATTTTAAGGAAATCTCCATTTAGTCCTATGACTTACGTTTTTTTTTTTTATTGTAATAAGTGCTGTATTTTTCAAAATCTTTTTTCTGTATCTCCAGAGATAATCGTATGGTTTTGGTTGGTTTTGTTATTGCTGTAATCAATCATGCTCATAGTATTTTTTTAAATTGAAGGAGCCCTGTATTTCTTGGTATAAATCACACTTGATCATAGTGTATTATCTTTGTCATGTATCACTTTAATCTACTTGCTAGTGTTTTATTTTACAATATTGCATTGTTATTCCTTACCTCATATGTATGTGTATATATGCATATATACATATACATAGATACATATATGTGTGTATGTATATATTCCCATCATAGTATACTCACACACATGCCCTCTGTCTATATACAACTGCTTCTAACTGCCCTAATAATGATCAACTTCTTAGAAGTTACATGTATCATCTTTCCTAAAGGAATGTAAACAGTTTAACTTTATCACATTCCTTATTTCTCTCATCTCTTTCCTTTTTAGGCTTCTCTTGAATCTTGTGTTTGAAAGCCAAATTTTCTATTCAGCTCTGTTTTTTTTTAATGCTTTAGAATCCCCAATTTTATTAGAAGTCAAATTTCTCCCTGAAGGACTATACACAGTTTTGCTGGTAGATGATTCTTGGTTTTAATCCTAGCTTCTCTGGTCTCTGGAATATCATGTTATAACCCCTCTGATCCTTTAATATAGACGCTACTCAATCGTGTATGATTCTGACTATAGCCCTATGATATTTGAATTGTTTCTTTCTGGTTGCAGTTTCCAGAATTATCAAGCCATAAGAAACAAGGACAAAGTGAAAGGTCAATGGAACTCAGCTAAATATGGGGGAGAAAAGTAGTACAGACAAAATGCCTCCAGGGCAAGGAAGGAGCAGAAGAGACAGTCCTGCAGTGGCTTCCACATGCCTGCTTCAGAGCTCCTGGCCTGCAAACTGCAAGGGGGCCAAGCAATCATTCAAGGCTAAGTGCTCTTGTATTCTGTGGCCTGGATTCAGATTGTGGTCTTGGGTAGTGGTGCTGTGGTGCATTTTCAGTGAGCCAAAGCTGGTGGGGGCAGCAAAAAACCCAGCACCCTCCCAATAGCTCTGGCAGCTGTGAAATCCCCAGAAATTTGGGACAGAGCTCTCTCCTCTGCAAGCAGAGTTCAGAGCTAAAAATCAAGTAATTCACTAGCCAACAGGCACAGGCAAAGGAAGAACTTTGTAAGAAAGTAAGAACAGCAATTGAACTTTAGAATTCTTTTTTGGGGACAAAAAAGATCAACGTATGGAATGGGAGGAAGACAACACAGTCGAATTCCCACACCAAATGCTTCCAGAACCATGAACCTGCCTACAAGCCATAGAGCAGTTTAAGAAGGATTTTTGAAAACCAAATAAGACAGGTAGAGGAAAAATTGGGAAGAGAAATGAGAATAATGCAAGAAAATCATGAAAATAGAGTCAACAACATGACTGAAGAAAATAACACCTTAAAAAATAGATTAACTCAAATGGCAAAAGAGGCCCAAAAAGCCAATGAGGAGAAAAATGCCTTAAAACTCAAATTAACCAGATGGAAAAAGAATCTCAAAAGCTTTCTGAAGGGAATAATTCCTTCAGAATTAGAGAGGAGCAAATGGAAGCAAATGACTTTATGAGAAATCAAGATACCATTAAATAGATCGAAACAAATGAAAAAATAGAAGGCAATGTGAAATATCTCCTTGAAAAAGAGATCCAGGAGAGACAATTTCAAAATTATTGGACCACCTGAAGCCATGATTATTACAAAGAACTTCAAAAGCATCCTTTAAAAAATTCCCCAGGAAAATTGCCCTGATATTTTAGAACCAGAGGGCAAAATAGAACTTGAAAGAATTCATTGATCACCTCTTGAAAAAGATCCCCCCAAAAACACTCCTAGGAATGTTATAGCCAGGTTCCAGAGTCCCCAGGTCAAGGAACAAATATTACAACCTGCCAAGAAGAAACAATTTGAATACTGTAGAAACACAATCAGGATAACCCAGGATCTAGCAGCTTCTACGTTAAGGGATCAAAGGGCCTGGAATATGATACTCTGAAGATCAAAGGAACTAGCATTAGAACCAAGAATCAGCTATGCAGAAAAATTAAGTATAATGTTCCAGGGGAAAATATGGTCATTCAGTGAGGTGGAGGACTTCCAAACATTCTTGTTGTAAAAACCAGAACTGAAAAGAAAATTTGACATTCAAATACAAGAAGCATGAGAAGGTAAACATGGAAAAGAAATCATAAGGAACTTATCAAAGTTGAACTATTTACATGCCTGCATGAAAAAACAATAATTGTAACTTATGAAACTTTTCTCAGTATGAGGACAGGGGAAGGGAATACAAAAGTATATATACATATGCATACACATATGTCTTTATAGTAGGGTTTATATATGTATATGAACACATGTGATTATGTACACATATGTGTACATACAGGGCACAGGATCAATTTAATAGGAAGGGATGATACTTTAAAAGGTGAAATTCTGAGGTGGGTGAGGATCAGAATGAGAGGAGACAGGGAGAGACAGAATGGGCTTAATCATGTAATATAGAAGAGGCTAGGGATAACTGTTACAATGGAGAGGAAGAAGAGGAAGGCAAAAGAGAAAGGTTCAACCTTACTCTCATTGAATATGGCTTAGGGAAGGAATGAATAAACTCCAAGCTGGTTATCGTGCCATACAGGAAAGTAAGGATGATAGGGATAAGAGGTGAGATGATGTAAAGCCAATCAGCAGTAGATTCCTGAGAGAATGCTACTGTGAAGAGCTTTTAAGATTCGGATTACATAGTATTAGTGAACACTCTGTTTATTCCATTACAAATCTTTATTCAGTACAATGTTCACAGTTTCAACAGTTCACAATATTATATACAATCTTCAGAACAAGGAAACTCTTTATATTATATCTTATTTCAGAAAGACACAATATTTAGAACAAGGAACAAAAGAAGAATCA
>JAQQSW010019376.1:0-11059 GCA_028646575.1 Pseudocheirus occidentalis
AGTGGGATGCTGCAGCCCTCCCCCAGCTTTGGCTCACTGAAAGCACACCCCAGGACCACCACTCAAGACCACAATCCAGATGCAGGCCGCTCAACACAAGAGCCCTTGGCCCTGATGGATCACCTCAGCCCCCCTGCTATCTGCAGGCTGAGGGCTCTGAAGCAGTCCAGTGGAGGCTGCTGCTGCTCCGTTCCTGCTGCTACAGCTACCTCCTGCTGCTTCCTTGCCCTGGGAGCAGTTTGGCTGAACCTGCTCTTCTCCTCCCGAGTTAGCAAAATCCACTGACCTTTCTCTTAGCCTTTTTTTCTTCTGGCCTGATAAATGTGGTAACTGTGCCTCCAGTGCAGCCGATCTGCTCTTCTATAGACGGGGCTTCCTGCCAGATGCCCTGGGGCCTGACCCAGCTGGGGTTTCGGCCACAGTTCCCAGACTGCTGCGAAGAGCCCCACCTGCTGAGCTGCCTGTAGCCACAGATGTGTTTTCTGTCTTTTGGAGAGTTTTGGAGCTTGAAAATCTGTTTAGAGTCCAATTATATGAGTTTTTTAGTGTGTTTTTGTGGGAGCTGAGGTGCTTTGCTGCTTCTGCTCTGCCATCTTGGCCCAACTCCCCTTTTCTAGCTTCCTTTTGTATGTCTTCCCTCTATAAAAAGTAAGCTCTTTGAGGGCAAGCACTGTTTTTCTTTCTGTTTGTATTTGTGTCCTCAGCACTTAAGATAGTGCCTAGCACACAGTGAATGATTAATAAGTGCTTGTTGACTTAACTGACTGATCCTGAAAATGGAAATAACAATAGCACCTACCTTACAGGGTAATTTGAGGGTCAAATGAGATAATATCAATAGTAATTGTTTTGCAAACTTCAAAGTACCTTGTAAATGCTAATCATTATTATTAAGTGATAATAGTAACAGTAGTAGTAGTAGCAGCAGCAGTAGTAGTAGTAGTTGTAATAGTAGTAGTAGCAACAGTAGTAACAGTAGTAGTAGTAGTAGTAGTAGTAGTAGTAATAGTAGTAGTAGTAGCAGTAGTAGTAATAGTAGTAGTAATAGCAGCAGCAGCAGCAGCAGCAGCAGCAGCAGTAACATTGGCATTCAGTCACTTATTCCAGCCTTTTGAATAGAATCTTCCATGTTCACTGGTCCATCCTAGATATTTTGTCTTACTAATCCTCTGAAAAATTTTCTCAAAAAAAATTCTCAAAGTTCCTTTAGTAGAAGCCTCTTTTTCTGTACATTTTTTTCCCTCAGACATCATCTATCATAACCAGGATTTGAGATTCCTGTTCCCACATCAGGGATCCCCACACCCTCATGGCTGGCACATAGCTTACTTCCCCAGGTACATATTAGCATATTAAAGATTTTTTATTTAACCCCAAGGCATTTAATTACAGTTCAATTCTCCTGGCTCCAGTCAGACTGATCACTCCCAAATCTGCCAGAATATTTGGAAGCCAAAAACATTAATTCAATCTTAAGGTATCTTAAGAAAGAGGCATTGTGCCCAGAATAAGGGAGGTAATTGGGCTTCTGTCCTGAGTCTCTTAATCAGCCCACATTTTCAGCATTGTGTTCAATTTTGGGCTCCATGTTTTTAGGAAGGACATTGATAAGCTGGAGGGTGAGTAAAAGGATAAAAGACCTTTAGATCCTGTCAAATGAGGATCACAACTTCCTAACAGTTAGAGCTACCCAAAAGTGGAATGGACTAAAAGGTAATAGATTCCTCCTCATTATAGATTTTCAAGGGAAAACTGATTAACCACTTACTGGCAACATTGAAACAAGGATCCTTGGTCAGACACAAGGTTAATCCATTTCTCCATCTCTTTTTTCCCCAGGAGAGTGAGTGTAAAAGGATCAGGCATGATATAGATGAGTATAGAGGGAGTAATTAGAATATTTAACTATAATGGTAACAACAACGATGATGCTAGCTAGCATTTATATGGGACTTGCTATGTGCCAGGCACTGTGATAAGCAGTTAATGATTATTAGACCAGAGTTGGTTCAGTAGGGAGTTGGGGGCTCAGGGCAAGAGGGAGA
This sequence comes from Pseudocheirus occidentalis, assembly GCA_028646575.1. Classification (NCBI taxonomy): domain Eukaryota; kingdom Metazoa; phylum Chordata; class Mammalia; order Diprotodontia; family Pseudocheiridae; genus Pseudocheirus; species Pseudocheirus occidentalis. The sequence goes on from JAQQSW010019376.1 coordinate 2,046, forward strand.
AATGCCTATCCCACTGAGGAAACCCAAGCCCTGTGGTCACACAGTGATCACGTTCAATCCTGAGGGAACTCTTTCTCATTGTTTCTGAATATTTAGACTCCTACCCTTGAATTCCAAGGGAAAGCTATCATTGATCAACCAATAAGCTCTTATTATGGGCCAAACACTGATATAGGTGTTACAAGGAAAAAGCAAAAACAGTCCCTGCCTTTAAGGAGGTTACATTCTAATGGGGCAGAATATAAAAATAACTTTGAAAACCAAGAGTCCCCCACTGCATCCAGCCCCTGGACTCCAAATTATTCTGGAGCAGAGAGGGAGGCTGATAACTCTGCACAGGCTTGTCTTACTTAAATCTAATTTACTTGCAAGTCAAGATATAACCCTACTAATGTCATTGGCCCTCTTTGAGAAGGAAGGATGAACAACAACAACAACAATAACAAAGGACATATAAACTAGATACAGAATAAGTAGGATACAACCTCAGAAGGGAAAGCTCTTAATGAATTACCACTTAGGTTTGGCTCATGCTTAGGAACTCTCTCAAAGGAAGTGGAAAGGTACTGAATGTGGAAGAAAAAAAAACAGTATACATTATTCATTAAAGATCTACTGTGGGATGGCTATTTATTTAATCTACCAAAAGAAATTATAAACATTAAAGATTAATAAGCATAAGTGTGGACATAAGCACAATTTTGGATATATTGAGCAGGATGTATCTATGGGATAACCAGTTCAATATGTCAAATATATGATTGGATATCCAAGTACCTAGCCTGAGACAAAGCTTTGGCAAAACACTTCAGTTTTAGGTCTCTTGGTTTCTGTCTCTGTCTCTCTCCCTCTTTATATCTGTATCTATCTTCCTTTGTCTCTATGTCTCTTTGAAGACTCCTCCCTCAGATACACACAGACACAGACACACACACACACACACACACACACACACACACACACACACTAAGTAACCCAGACTAGCAAAGCCCTGTGATTAATACTAATGTAAAAATAAGCATCTAAGCAAAGAAAAGTAAGTAGACCATCCTGATAAGCATAGGGAAAAGTTTCAGACTTCCATGAGAGACATCAAAAAGAGAAAGGAGATAAAGAATTCTTACATCTGGGTCTATTCCAAGTAAAGTGGTTAGAGGTAGCTTAAGCAGAATAGTATTTAACTGGTCACTCTTTGTGCTTGAATTTCAACATGGAGTCATGATTCCTTTCTTTATAGCAGCTTCCTCTGCCCATGCTTTTGTTCTTCAAGTTCCAACCAGTTTCTCCTTCCCTCCCCTGTTGCAGTTCCATATGTATGTACCTGTAGTCAGGAATTAGATTCCTCATCTAGTTTTGCCTAGGCTGAGTTTTAAAGGTCACCCAATGGACATGTTCTATCATTGTTCATCCTATCTAGTTGCATATACACATATGGATGGATATATATATAGTTTAAGGCTAAAGAACCAGTATGGCAAAATATCACAGCTGAGGGCTGGTTTGTATTGTCTTCTAGGTTCTTTTTTAAGTCTATGGACCTATGTATAGAAAGAAGTTTCTTATGAATATTTTCTTAAATTCCTAACCTGCTCAATATCCAGTTACAGCTGTCACTTTTGTAGCTTGTTTCATAGGACTGATATGTTTCCCCTTCTGAAGTCAAGAGCCTATATTAGGAGACCAATTTCAAGTTGGTCTGGATATTGTCCATGTGACACAGCTCTTGCTTGTCATAGAGAAGCAACCAAAAGCAATCCTCAGTGCAAGCTAGGTAGACCCATATCTACTGAGTTCCTGTGTTTCCAATCCATTTTCTGGAATTTTGTTGCTGAAGTTACACTCCAAGGAGGACCTCCTGAATTATAATTACTCCATGTCCAACTTTTGATTTTGATGTTTTAGGAACAGGGGTACTTCCTAATGCTTTTCTTTTCTTAGATGGAGAGGGTTCTTTCAAATGAAATGCCAACTCGAGATACTCACAGTCAACTCTCTGAATAACCATGTAGAGAAAGAGGAATAAATCATCTCAGAAGCTCATTTGAGAGGGAGTATACCATAGTATATAAAAAGTTGGCATCAAAGTTCGAGTCATATTTTTAACAAATGCTGGCTCTGTGACTCTGGGCAAGTCATTTAACCTCTCACTGAACTTCTTGGTTCTCTTAGACTGAGTTGGAGAGAAGATGCCAAACTTCTTAGAATGAGTTTCCTCAGTCCAGGAGTTCCCCTGACCAAGGAAATCACAGCCCCTCTACCTATCACATTTTCCCCATAATTTTCTTTCTCCCTACAAAATAGTTTACTACTGTTAAATGCTTCACTTGCTCTCCTCTCTGAGCCCAACATGTACACACACACACACACACACATATATATATATAGACACCTTCTACAAAGAGAAATGGTTAAGTATCTAAGGCACCTTTAAGTCGCTGGCTGAATTAGTTTGTGGGAAAACTAGGAGTTATCCTGGTGTTGAAAGGAAAATTCTTCACTTGAGTGTTTCACTCTGAGTAATGAGGCAAAACTCAAGACAAAGAAATCTAAAAAAAGACTTGATTATAAGTACAACAAAGTAGCAACATGCTGATAGGCTGATCAATGAATATCAGCAATGGCTTCAAAGTGAGGACATCTTTAAGGTGATCGAGAAAGGTTCAACTTAGCAAAAGAGGTTAGGTCCTTGCATCTCAATTCCTCCCCAAAGTGGCAAGAACACGACAGTTTGCAGCTAAGGGTATGTGAAAAAGAGCTGATAATATTAAAGATTGCAGCATTGGTGCCTCATTTCCCATCAAAACCTCCTCCAACACTAATTGATAAGAAGGGTTAGGAATAATGGAATACTGAGTCAACATAACTTTCAACACTGGTTTTACCCAAAACTCAATAGCATCATACTGCTTCTGTGAAGAGAGTTTTCTCTTTGTCCCTGTAAGGTTAGCCCTCTACATTTCCATAGGTGCTGTACACACAGAAAGTAAAGAGTAGCTAACCAAAATAAGCAAGTGTTAATGTGTCAACTCATAACACTAAATAGTCCCTTCAACTAGTGTGAAAATCTTTCTACAAATGAATCAGAAGGAGCAATAAGATTGGTTGTGCTAAAATTGGCTTTAAGTGACTAAGCATTAGAGAGAGACTGCCAAATTGGGTGAGTTCAGGCTAGACACTGTCTGAAGAAGACTCTTGCATGGGGGGGAGGGAACAAAGGGTTTTCTCCTCACCCTTATTGGCCATGGTGTATAGCAGGAGAGCTACTTGTCCAAGATCCACTCTTTCCAGCAATTAGAGAGTCAGTTTGGGAAATCTGAAAGTGCAGTTTAAAGAGCATAGATCTGTTCTGGGAGACAGTAATTCAAGATTGGAAGCAGCTTCAAGTAGCATAAGAAGCCAGCAGAGAGCTAGCTATGGATTTAAGAGACAACTAATCTTGGCAATTCAGAATTGAGCTGCCTTAGAGAGCTTAAATGGAAAAGGATTATGATGTCTTAGTAAACTATCTTGCTACAAATGACCTTGACCCATGATGAAGAATGATGACAGTCCTGAGAGTGCCATCATCCACACTATGACTGTGATATTTTTAGCACTGTTCTTATTCATAGTTACTAGTTTCATTGGACAATCTGCTGTTAATTAACCCTCCATATGACCACCTTCCATTTCCCCTCCCATCATGAACCAGATTCTTAAAATCTAGGAATAGAAGAGATAAAACCTGAGGATCTTGGTTCCCTCAGGGAGTTATTCACTCCTTTCTTGATGTCTCCTCCTAGAATATTACCTTCATAAATTTTATTATTATAATCCATATTATTTATTATATGTTTACATAAGATACACAATCTATATCCCCAAGGTCAGGATGGTCTAGAACTAGTGATTTATGGCTGTAAGGTCATTTACATAAGAGAATATTTTAAAGAAAACCTGTGGAACCTTGTCACCACAGAATCGTATTTAGTAGGAGCAAGATATAGCACCTGTAAGAAGACTGGAAGGTTGCTGTCATATAGACTAGTTTTTTCTTTAAAAAGGCAACAAAATCATCATTGAAATTCAGTTGTCCCATGGAATTGAAGTTCAAACTGTTGGCATAGCTTCCTGGTCTCCTAAGGCGTAATAAGTATTTGGAGCTCCTCAAGTTTTAAGGATTTCCCACTGCCAGATGAGTCAATACACCCTTGTGACCAGGTGCACCATTATTGCAAATGCAGAGGAGAGAGAAGGCATACTCCAATGAACCAAGATTCTATTGAAGCATCCTATCAATAGTATTGTTGAATAAACTTTTTTTGTTGCAGTTTTTATGCTCCACAGATGTCTTATTCAATTCCAATCCTGAGCCTGGAGCATTGGACTAGCCTGGCTTACATGGTACTCCCCTGATAATAGTACTTTTTTTTTTTTTTTTGCTTTTTGGAGGGCAGTTGGGGTTAAGTGACTTGCCCAAGGTCACACGGCTAGTTTTTGTGTGTGTGTGTTAAGTGTCTGAGGCCGGATTTGAACTCAGGTACTCCTGACTCCAGGGCCGGCGCTCTATTCACTGCGCCACCTAGCCGCCCCCGATAATAGTACTTTTAACCAAAAATGCTTCATTTACTCAGTGAATCTGTTTTTCCGTGAATCTTCCATGGTTTAATTTGGAATGAATATATACACTCAGTGATACCTCTGTAGCTACTTGAATTGATCACTGACTACAGCTATGAAAGGTATAGAATATTATCCTATTTAAATGACTGTTTTAAAATAACTCTATCTTTTCTAGTCCAGTCAATAGTAAGACTTTAAAAAGGCAGCTTCACAACTGTTTCTTTGTTCATTTCAGCAATCCTTGTTTTAAATATTTCAATAATTTTCTTTTCTAAATGAGCTTTGAGGGACAGTGACAGGCAATGTTTCATGGTCAATTTCAGATCCTCCCCACTCTTCCCTCAAGTTTACCTAATAGCATACCATTGCTCAGGTGAATTTGTTGAAAGTCCTAGTGTTGAAAGTTCTGGGTTTTTTTAAGGTTTCTTATGGAATGGGAGCCTCCAGAGGTTTTCTTCTTGAGTGTGAATTTCACCAGCTTCAGAAAAATTCAATAAAATGACCTATTTCCATTTCTCACCCAATTATCTGTCTCTGAGGTGCATTTCCCTCTTCTAGTTTCGCATTCTTTGGATAACCAATGACCTCAGACAAAGGAAATTCATCTCTTTTATTTCCTAGGTCTTCCTGATAATTTTTTCTTAGAATCATAGAGTAGTAGAGCTGATACTTTAAATGAACTTTGAAGGACAATGACAGGCAATGTTTCATGGTCAATTTCAGATGCTCCCCTCTCTTCCCTCAAGTTTACCTAACAGTATACTGTTGCTCAGGTGAATTTGTTGAAAGTCCTAGTGTTGAAAGTTCTGGTTTGATCAGGTTCAACTACCTCACTTTATAGATGTCAAGAGACTTTTACTCATGTCTTTTCTAAGACTGTTCCGAAATGGTGGCATGAATAAACAAGTACAATGATGAATGAAAAGCCATTTACTAAGCACTCTATACATAGAAAAAATGAGACAGTTTCTGCTCTCAAAATATTCATATTCTAATTGGGAATGCTTAATTGATGACTTGACTTGAGAGAAAGCATATAGAAGGGTCTAGCTACAGGGTGAATGGAAAGGACACTGATATTGGCAAGAAGGGTTCCCCATAGCACCAATTCATGCTCAACCTTCCAACATCTGGTAGAAATAACCTGATGCTTAATTTGACAATGTTAAAATGGAGACACAGTAAGGAAGACTTAGTGTGTTTCTCAATAACAAAAATCTGCTATCAATATCTAGTGGGAGCTCCTCTTTTTAAAAAACCTGGTTATTAGCATCAGCACCTATACAGTCTGACCTATCTTCTCTCTACTGCAAATACCAGGTGTTATCTTGCTCCTCTTTGTTGTTCTAGACCATGGGTTGTGACTTACAATTTAAAAAGTGCTGAAGGGGTCTCACGTGGAAAAAGTTTAAGAAGCTCTGTTCTAGTTGATGTTGAAATACTCATAAAGTAAGCTTATCATGCTACACCTAGGAATTTTGGCACCTGGGGCAAATTAAATATGAAATTGGTGACACTGAAGAGAGTCTATCCCAGTTTGGTGCAGTCTCACTGAGACTTTTTCTTCCCAAAGGAGTTTGGCCCTGGCCTCTACACCATAGTCGACTATCTGTCACTCCTGGGAATATGCAGAGGTGATGGTGGCAGGCAGGGAGGGGGATAGTGAAGGGATAACGGTAGACTCTGGGAAATTAGTGCAACACTTCGTAGTGTCTCCACATGGCATAAGATTGAGAACTGTGGGGCCAGAAAGTCAGCATGGCTGGGAGAAGGAAGTGATTTTTACCCTCTAGGTACTGGCATCATGGGTTAAAGTTTTCTGGTTGTCCAATAAAGTTGTGGCTTTAGATCTAGTAAACTCTTCATCTTTCTGCTTCCCTTTAACTGCCACAAAAAACTATGAATTGTTCATTGAAAAGCTATCTTCATTAAAGCCTTCCTGTGAAATCAGTGAGCAAAGGAAGGGTAGGCTTAGAATTGAGAAAGATACCAAGTAATCTGATATATCACTTTTTCTTCCTATTATCATAAAGCACATCTTGTTTCTTATATTTAGAAAGCAAGTCAACTGGTTGGAGACTAAGTTTTCACAGAATGTTCTCTGTGTTAGTGGCCCTCCTTCTTGGTTTAAAATCAGAGCTCAGTTTACATACTTTGAATATCAGAGCCAAGATTAAACTATATTTTATGTGAAGGAATTAAGGAAACTAAAATCATCTTCTCCTGTTTTGCACCAGCCCCAGTTATTCTCCTACCCATTCCTGCTGTTTCTCTTCTTGTTTCTTTTGGTCATCCAGACAAACTTAGAATCAAGGCTTATATCTCTTCAATAACATGAGACAGTATTAAATAAACATTTTCTATTAGACACTATTATTATGTAGATAGAAAAGAATCAGTCTCTGATCTTTGAAATGAAGTCATTGTCAAAGAGGGAATGATTTTGCGAATGTTTGATGACAGTTTATAAATAGAAAAAAATAGGTTTGGGGATTTGTGGAAAAGAAATAGCACTTGTTTGTTAGAATAACAAAAATTCATTCTTAATAATCAATTACAATCTAGATCAGCAATACATTTGATGATTATTTGGGTGTTTCTCACAACAACCAACAATTGCTTAGGGCTAACATTTGAGCAAAGAGTTAAGCTTATTCTGCTTGGCCCTAAAAAGCAAAAATGGGACAAATGGGCAAAAATTGAAGAATTGAAGTGTTCAACTCAACATAATTAAATATTTCCAGCCACTTAGAACTACCCATATCTGGAATGGATTGCCTTATCAATGGAAATGTTCAAGTGGAAGCTAGATGATCATAGGGATATTATAGAAAGGATTCCTGCTCAGATAAATCTTCAACTGTCCACTTAAAGATCTATCCACTTCTGAGACTTAAGACGCCCTTTATCTGATGTAATCCCAGTATGCAGAAACTGTGGAGGAAAGGAGAGACAGAAAAATAATAACTCACAATTATAATACATATAAAGATTTGCAGAGAATTTTACATCTTTCATTTTACTTTATCCTCATGGAAACTCTGAGGTAGGTGGTATTATTATCCCCATTTTACAAATAAGGAAAGGTTAAGACTCTAGATACCTTCTATATATATATATATGCTTTTTTTTTTGGAGGGGCAATTGGGGTTAAGTGATTTGCCCAACATCACACAGCTAGTTTTGTGTTAAGTGTCTGATTCCAGATCTGAACTCAGTTCTTCCTGACTCCAGGGCCAGTGCTCTATTCACTGCACCACCTAGCCGCCCCAGTTCTAGACACTTTCACCAGTCCTCCTAACCACTAAAACCTTTCCAAAGTAAGAAAAATGAGCAAGAGATAAAACAATTATAATTGTCTCCATGGTCTAGACTAGAAGAATCCTAATTGGGTCACAAGCCAATGAATTAACAATAGATAAGGATAATCCCTAATTCATTCATTCAGCACTCCCTGCCAGACCAGCCACCACACTCTGGCAGGGCTGGATAAGATGTCTCTCAGGCCTGCACCAGAATTTAACTCTACACCCCCCCCTCCCATTTACCCCCACCACACACACACAAAAACACCTTTCCTCCTTGTACAATAGAAAAGCAAATGGCAAGCTTACTATGGCTATGACAGTAGCGTGCCAGAGCTCTGTGCAATACTGCAACAGAACTGAATCAGAGAACTAGAGGGAATTGGAACAGGTTGCCAACATGTGTGTGGAGTTCCACTACACTTTTTAAAAATTAACTTTTGTTTATTTTTAGTTCACATCATTGATTTCTACAAGATTTTGAGTTACAAATTTACTACCCATCTTTCCCCTATCCACCTCCCCCAAACAGCCATCCCACTGTATGCCCCCTCCCCCAATCTGCTCTCTCCTGTATCCTCCCCCACCACTCCTCTGACTTTCTGGTAGGTCAAGATGGATCCCCCTATCCCAGTGCCTATATATCTTATTTCCCAGTTGCATGTCAATAATAATTATTATACACAAACACACACACATATATATATATTCAAAATACTATAAAATTCATTGTGGTAGGACTAAAATCCTAAGTAGATCTTATTTCCATTAATTAGCAAACACTTATTAAAGGTCTACTTTGGTTTTATTTATTTATTTATTTATTATTTATTCATTCATTCATTCATTCATTTATTTGTTTATTTGTTTGTTTGTTTGTTTGTTTATTTATTTTATTGACTTATTTGTCTACTTTTAGGTCACAAGACTCAGTTCCAGAATCACTTGAGTTTCAGATTTTTCTCATTTTTAACATTTGATTTTAGAACTTTAAATTCTAGATCCTTTCCCTTCCTCACTCATCAACCACCCCCACTGGAAAGACAAACAATTCAATACAGGCTGTACATGTGTAGTTACACAGAATATCTTCACAATGGACCTATT
>JAQQSW010019377.1:0-11059 GCA_028646575.1 Pseudocheirus occidentalis
AGACAATAGAAAATATACAAAATAAATACGAAGTGATTTTGGTGAGAGGGAGGAAAAAAGAGAGAAACAGAGACAATGAAAGAAAGAGAGAGACAAAGACAGACAGAGAGAGAGAGAGAGAGAGAGAGAGAGAGAGAGAGAGAGAGAGAGAGAGAGATGGAGACACAGAGGGTACAGACAGAGAGAACTTTAACAATTCTGCTCCCACTCTGGGCTTTGTTTTTATTGTTGTTAGTTTTTTTTTGCTTTTTTTTTTTGGAGGGCAATTGGGGTTAAGTGACTTGCCCGAAGTCACACGGCTAGTAAGTGTGTCATGTGTCTGAGGCTGGACCCGAACTCAGGTCCTCCTGATTCCAGGGCCAGTGCTCTACTCACTGTGCCACCTAGCCGCCCCTATTGTTGTTAGTTTTGTTGTTATTGATTCTCCCTCCCCTGACCTCTTAGTTCCTACATTTCTTACCTCCCCCTTCCCTTACCATGAGCTACTTTTCTGCTCCACCTCAACTATGCAGACAAAAATCATATCCTTAATCTTGCCAACCCCACACCTCCATGTTCAAGAATTCCAAAATCTCCTCATCCAATAATAATATATTGGCTTTTCATCTCTCCTTTTGCCTTTCCTTACATAATCCTACTCTTCATTCACATTTACCCTCCAATCTCTTGACCCCTCAGTTGTCTCTCAGGCCATCCCCCCTGTATTAGCCATTCTTTCCTCTTCTCCCACACTGACTCCTTGGTTAACCAATGCACCTCTACACTGTCCTCCTCTCTTGAATCCTTAGACCTTTATCATGTTGCTATGTCCAGGCAATCCTACTACATCTCCCTTATCAACTCACTATCCCACTCTCCACAGTGGCTCTTCACCCTCCTCAAGCTTCCCATGGCTCCACCTCCCCAACTCTCTCTGCTAAGAACATTGCCTCCTATTTCGCAGAAAAAAATCGGTCACTTGCCATAAATTTCTTCTCCTTCCCTCCTCTTCATCTCCTATCACTCAGGCACATTCTGCTGCTATCTCTTTCTTCACCTTTGTCTCACATGATAAAATAACCTTAGTCCTTAAGTCAAGGCTAACCTCTCTACCTATTCAGATGATCACATTCTATTCTGTCTCCTCCAATACACTGCCCTTTCTATCATCCCCATTGTTTTACTCTTTTTCAATCTTTCCCTCTTTATTGGCTCGTTATCTATTGCCTACAAATATGTGTATGTCTCCCCTATCCTGAAAAATACCATCATTTGATCCTTCCATCCCGCTAACTATCATCCTGTATCTCTTCTGGCTTTTGTAGCTAGACTCCTAAAAAGTCCATCTACAATAAGTGTCTCCACTCTCTTTCCTCTTACTTCTTAATCTCTGACAATCTGAGTTTCACCTTTATCATTCCACTGAAATTGCTCTCTCAAAAGTTACTAGTGATCTTTTAGTTGTCAAATCTGCTGACTTTTCTCGATCCTCATTCTCCTTGACTTCTCTGTAGACTTTAAACTACCGATCACTTTCTTTTCCTCGATACTCTCTTCTATCTGGGTTTTTAAGACCCCACTGTCTTCTGGTTCTCCTCCTACAATATCTGACTGTTCCTTTTCTATATCCTTTGCTGAATCCTCCAGATCCCACCCTCTAATCATACATGTCCATCAGGGCTCTGTCCTGGGTCCTCTTCTCTTCTCCCTCCACACTGTTTCACTTGGCCATCTCATCAGCTCCCATGGATTTAATTGCCATCTCTGTGATTCTTGCCTCTACCTATCCTGCCCTCAAACTCTCTGCTGATTTCCAATCTCATTTCTCCAACTGCCTTTCAAATATCTCAAACTGGATGTCTAGTAGACATCTTAAACTCAAAATGTGTAAAGTAGTACTCATTATATTTTCCCTAAATCTTCCCTACCTCTCTTATCTATTTATTACCATACTTCCCTTCTTTATTACCACCCTCCTGGTCCATCAGGCTCACAACCTAGGAGTCCTTCGGGATTCTCTGGATTCTTCACTGTCTCACACCCTACATCCAGTCTATCTCCAAAGCCTCTCAATTTCACCTCTGAAACAACTCTTAAATACACCTTGTCCTCTTCTCCGACACTGACACCCTTTAGTGTAATGCCTCATCAGCTCATGCCTGGACCATTACAGAAGTTAACTAGTAGATCTGCCTGCCTTAAGTTTGTCCCCTTTTCCATCTATCCTCCATTCATACCACTAAAGTGATTTTCCTAAAATGTAGGTCTGATTGTGTCATCCCACATTTAATCAATTTCAGTGGCTCTCTATTTCCTCCAGGAGCAAATACAAAATCTTCTGTTTGGAGTTCAAAGTTCTTCATCACCTGAACCCATTCTACTTTTCTAGTCCTCTCACACCTTACTTTCTGACATATAGTCTTTGATCCAGTGACACTGTTTACTCCATCTTTCAGCTTCAGGCATTCTCTCTGGCTGTCATCCATGACTAGAATACCCTCCCTCCTCCTTTTAAATGGCTCACTGATATAAATAATTTCACCATTAGAAATTCATTCTTTTGGATTAATGCTTTTTTAAAGTTAAAATAGAGATGTCCACAGGAAGAAGTCACATTGTAAGTTTTTTCCCAAGTACTTCAAGATATGTGAAATTCAGTAATGGGGGGAGTTCTCTTTCCATCAGTGAAAACTGAATCCCCTCTGTGACTTAGTAGATGGTCTTTGGAACTTAGTGTGGTTATAACATTCATGCAATCTGGTTCAACAACCAATGTTATGATGGTTCTCTCCAAACTTAGCTAAGTTGATACTCAGAGGACAGACATAAAATCTATCATTGGTCCCATATTAAAAGCCTTTGGATTTTGGAAGGACTGGCTGGAGCCTATAGTATACCAACATGATCTTTGAGACTCCAGGATCAATACACACCACAATAAAGTGTCATAGAAGCACTTGAGTGCAGTGGATTGTTTTGCCAGTTGTTTATACCTTGGAATGAATGGGTTTACTAAATCCGTATTTCACAATCTTTCCAAGAACCCTGCACCATCTATTTCCCATGTAAGAAAACAGCAAATCAGAAGGCCAGAGTTTAAATCCTAGATCAGTTGTTAATTAGCTGTGTATCTTTGGCCAAGTTGTTTGGTTTCTTTGGTTCTCAGTTTCCTAATTTATAGTGTGTATGTGTGTATGTGTGTGTGTGTGTGTATGTGTTGACTATTATATGATCCTTTCAAGTTTTATAATTCAGAACTCAGGATCATTCAGCATGCTGGCTGCCATCCTCAGGACATTATCCCTCCCTTCCACCTCCAATCAATGTCCTTTCTAAGATGGGGCGCTCAGAACTTAATAAAATTCTGCAGATAATGGTCCGATGAGGGCAGAAGACAGGAAATTATCACCTCATTAGTCCTGGAAACTACTAATTAACCCTCGACCAGCCGTCTCCTTTTCTCCTGTGTCTCTGCCTGGACATTGTCAGTACACCAGCATCGGGAGGGGAACATAGCAAGGCTCAGGGTTTTAATACAGTAAGGTTCACTAACTTGTTGTGTGACCTTGGGTAGGTAGCTTAACCTCTCCAAACTTTGGTTTCCTTATCTGTAAAATTGACCTAACTATAAGCATCAAACAAGACAGTCTTTACAAAGTGTTCTACGACCACATCCTTGCAATTATAATGATACTTACAGCTGGAAGAGCAAAAAATGAGACTCCGATTAGGGAAAAGGTGGCTGCAATCAGGCGGCCTTCCCAGGTCTTGGGGGTCTTGTCTCCATAACCAATGGTCGCCAGGGTAATCTGTACAAGGAACAATTCTGTCATCCTGCAGTACATCTCAGGGTAACCCTCCTAAATTCTACCCTTCATGTTTATGTAAGTGCTGCTCTTCTAGGCACTTAAGCCTGTTTAAATAGATAGTCTTAAATAGGTGGTCTGGTAGACACTGGAACAGAAGGTTTAAATATCTATATACAATATGCACACATATTTATTTGTCTGTTACCTCTATTAAAAAAGGAAGAAAAGCATGACATGATACTTAACAAATGTCAGAATGGTGCTCTTACTTGAAAATGACAACATACTGTTTAATTTCACTAGAGCTATTTAATAAGGGCCGGTTTTACACATACATGCATACACAAGTATAGATATATGCATATATATTTATGTGCATATATGGCTATATATTAAATGAACAAAGTTTATGTCTTATATATGTATATATACATGCACATATATGTGTATGTATGTATGTATATGTGTGCATGTATGTGTCTTGTTCAAAGTTTCCCTTTTTAGGACTATGGATCGATTGACACATGCCCACAAATCCAACAAGACCTTTGGTCTTTTGCAGGATTTTTGCTCCTACTGTTCCCTGTAACTTAAATGCTATTTCCCTAAGCTTTGTCTGTTTAATCTTAAAGGTCCAGCAAAAATGCCAACTTCTCCATTTAGCAAAAATTTTGTTAAGTGCCTATTATGGTCCAGTCACTCTTTGGGGGGGGGGAGTCCAGGGGATACAAAGATGGAAAATTATATGGTCTTTGCCTTCAAGGAGTTTATAGACCTTAGGTGGGGCTCAGAGATGTATGTGACTAAGTATAATACAACATAAAGGGTGACAGGAGAAAAGGACAATTCGAGACAATGACCTCTAGGAAAGGGGCAGAAAGACATTATTTCCAACTCAAGGTTGGTTGGGGTGGAGAAAGGGATCAAAGAAGGTTTCACAGTGGAGGTGGCACCTGAGTTGACCATTAAATTTTTTAAAAAGAGGCTTTGGACAAGGAGAAATGAGGAAGGTGTGCATTCTAGGTATGAGGATAGCCTGTGAGAATGCATAGGGAGGGCATGGGGAGTTCAGAGAACAAAGGATTGTTTAATTTGCCCAGAACTGTAGTGAGCACTGACTCCGACACCTCATAGCTATGTTTATAACTTCTCTGAGCCTGAGGTCCCTTGGCTATAAGTTGGAAGTCATCATTCTTGCACTACCTACCTACCTCACAAGGTTATGAGGAAAGGGCTATATAAATGTGTTATAGAAATATTATTTTTATTGTCTCCATTATTCATGACACAAAATTTACAAGTTCAGCAACAGCTCAGCAATTCTCTACTTTCTGTGGCCTCTGAATATACCCCAACAAGACAGTGTGATCTTGTAGTGGAGGACTTGGGTTCAAATCCAACTTCTGATGTGTACTGCCTGTTTGACCTTGGGCAAATCACAATCCCCCTGGACTTGTTTACTGATCTGGATTAGACAGACTCTGAAGTGCTGTCCAGCTTTGAATCTGTTGTCCTGTGAGCTTTGGCAAGGGTCTTCTTCTTTCTGGATCTGTGTTTCTTCATCAGCAGAATGTTTGGACTAGACATTCTTTAAGGCTCCTTCTAGTTCTGTTGTTGTTGTTCAGTCATTTCAGTCATATCTGACTCTTTGTGACCCCATTTGGAGTTTTCTTGACAAAGATACTAGGGTGTTTGCCATTTCCCTCTCTAACTCATTTTACATAGGAGGAGATTGAAGCATATGGGGTTAAGTGACTTGCCCAGGATCACACAGCTAGAAAGTGTCTGAGGCCAGATTTGAACTCAGGTCTTCCTGACTCCATGTCTGGCATTCTATTTGCTGTACCACCTAGATTTCTAGTTCTGTTCCTCAGCCAATCTGTGATATCTACACTAAAAGCTCCTATTTACATACTGCTTTGAAGTTTGTAAACCCCTTTGCTTACAACTACCCGGTAGAGGAGGCAGCATGTTATTATCTTTATTTTACAGATGAAGAAAATGAGGTTATTAGACAAGTTATGTGATTTGCTCAGGGCCACACAGCTAAATGAAATACAGATACAGTCTTTTGACTCCAGGTTTACCATGCTTTCCATTAAACTGCAACTTCTTACAATTACGTGTCCTTGATCATAAAGAGGTTCAACTAGATAAGTCATTGTAAAGTCCTTCCACTAGCTGGAGAAATAACACAACACTCATGCCTGACTGGTGATAGTGGTCAGTAGCAACATCTTTTCTTATTAAAGATGGGGCATTTAAAGTGTGAGCTGATTTTAGCTGCATCGAGGAAAACAAAAAGGCAACCCACTCCCCTACTATCTTCTCTTGATTTCAGCCACTATGTTTCCTTTCATCATCTGCCCCATTGCTAATCTCAGAGAAGCTGCATAGGCTGTGACTGACCAGGCCCCACCAGAGCGCATCAGCATAGGTCTCAAACTCTTCTTTCAACTCCCCTCCTTGAGCATCAGTCTCAGGCACATCTTTCTCCACCAGGTAGACAAGGAATGAAGAAAGGATCAGCGTCAGGAATCCAATATACCAGGCAGTGATGAGTTCCTGGAAAAGAAGGCAAATGAAGAAAAGCATCAACAGATCTCTTTCATCTTCTGTGAACAAGAAATGTGTTGC
The DNA here is from genome assembly GCA_028646575.1 of Pseudocheirus occidentalis. Classification (NCBI taxonomy): domain Eukaryota; kingdom Metazoa; phylum Chordata; class Mammalia; order Diprotodontia; family Pseudocheiridae; genus Pseudocheirus; species Pseudocheirus occidentalis. The sequence goes on from JAQQSW010019377.1 coordinate 6,426, forward strand.
ACTAGGGAGGGAATGAGAATGGAAACTGGAAAGAATGAGACTGGGAAGCTCTGACTTTATAACTCTTCAACCCTGGATTTGGGCTTGCAAACCAGAACCCAATGCATGTGTAAGTTATCAGGTAGAACACTCTTTCTAGTGCAGAACCAGATTCCTAAGGGCTTGGCTTGAATGCCCCACTCTGCCCCTTACTGGCTGGGTGATCTTCGGTGACTCAGATGCCTTTTCTGAACCTTATTTTCTTCATCTATAAAAGAGATAATTGTATTTCTGCAATTTGCCTTCTTAGTCATCTTTGGCAGTACCATAATTATCAATTTACTCCATGTTCATATCTCTTTTTAAGGATGGGGAACATAATAATCCACACTGCCTCGCTGATTCAGCTCCTGACAGAACAATGTATCTTAGAAAAGTGGGACCCAGTGAGGCAGCGGATCTGGGTTAGTAGACAACTTTCTAGTTTTAACAGAACAGGCCTTCTTGATTCAAACCAGATTTGTCCCTATACCGGGGGAGTAAAGCTGAGTTTCTCTGGCACTGGGATCTGAACTAGAGGCCGGGCATAGAAATGTGATGTTGCCTCCATCTAAAGAGGGCTGAACCACAGACATAAATTATAACAAGAAGGACCTGGCCTTATTATCCAGTTGGCCTGTTAGTAATGGAAAGAGTGAAAGATTCTGGTTATAATGATTATAGCATATAGATATATGATTTTTTTGTTTTAATAAACAAACAAATAAATAAATCACAGCATCTTAAAAAACGGATGAACAAATATGAATTTCTTGACAGGCTGACTGATCGATTCATACATAGGTTTGTTGTAAAAATCAGGAAATATGGTAGGTAAAACTATGTGTACACAAACATACAACTATATACATAATACACACACATATATATGTTGGCAAAACATGGATGTATGAGCATATGCAAATGAGATAAGATAAATAAGTATATACACATGTGTAGTGAATCTTTCTTTGCACATGCATGTAGTATATGTATGTACATAAATACACACATGTAATGTATGTATATAGACATGAGACAAGATAGGTAAATCAGTATATTTATGCATATATACATACACATATTGGATAAGAAAAGTGGATAAAGCAGTATATATACATATACACTCATATATACATGTATAGACATATCATGTGTCTGTACATTACACACATGTGCAATACATGCATATATATACAAATAAGATATGTATATATTTATATTTTTATATTGTAACATTGATATATATATGTGTATATTTTTATCTACATCTGTCTATCTATCTATCTATCTATCTGTCTATCAATCATCTGTCTGCCTATCTATCTGTCTGTCTATCTGTCTACCTGTCTATCTGTCTGTCGATCTATCTATCTATTTTACTATCTGTGTGTATACACCCACACATATATCCATTTTATAGGAATAATGATAGCTTACATGTATCTAGCACATTAAGAGTCATAAAACACTTTGTATTTGTAAAGCCCTTCATAAGCCGGGTCCTTCCTACCTTTCTGGCATTCTTCTACCTCCTTCCCCTCCAGTACTTTGCCGTCCGAGGCCACTTGCTTCCTTGCTGCTCCTCCTGCACACAACACTTAGCTCCCAGCTCTCACAATGCTCTCTGTCCTCACCCACACCTCCCAGCTTCTTTCAAGTGTCAGCTAAAGTCCTGTATTCCGCAAAAAAGCCCTTCCTCACCCCCCTTTAATGCCAGCTACTTTTATCTGAGCCGACTCCCCAGTTGATGTTGTGCACATCTTTTATGTACATAGTATACACACTGATTCCTTCATTTAACTGCAAGCTCCTTGAGATCAGGGACTGTTTGTTGTTGCTGTTGTTTTGCTTCTTTGTATCCCCATTACTTACACAGTGCCTGGCACCTAATAGATGCTAGTTGACTGAATACATGTCTAATTCTATCCTCACAACAAACTTGTGTGGCACTACCTCACTCTTACAGCCTCTATTTTACTGAAGAGGAAGCGAAGATGAGTTTACGATGTATCCTAGGCAAGAAGGCTAGCAAGATGACTAGCACATGGCTAGAAAGCATCTAGAATATGCAGTGGGTAGAGTAACGGGGCCTAAAGTCAGGAAAACTCATCTCCCTGGGTTCAAATCTGGCCTCAGTCACTTACAAGCTATATGATCCTGGGCAAGTCACTTAACTCTGCTTGCCTCAGTTTCCTTATCTATAAAATGAGCTGGAGAAGGAAATAGCAAACCATTCCAGTATCTTTGCCAAGAAAATCCTGAAAGAGGTCACAAAGAGTTGGACACGACTGAAAGGATTCAACAACAAAGTAAGCATCTGAAGTAGAATTTGACTGCCAGTGTAGAGCACTATCCACCTGCTATAGGAGCTGTGCCCTCTCTAGAGATCTTTCAGCCAAAACTGGGTGACAACTTCCTGCGTATGTTGCAAAAAGGATCCCTGCTCAGGTGCAGGTAGAATTATACGGCCCTTGTGACCTTTCCCAGCTTTGGCAACTTATGATTCTTGCATCTTTAGGGTTCTGGTAAAGAATATGAATTTTTATACTGAGCTAGAAATCTCCTCCATGTGTTTCCCAAGTCCTCCTTAAATACCCTCCCCTCTTCTCTCCTTGGTCCAGGCTGCCAAACGTAGTGTGACCTGCCACATAATTCTACTGGCCTGACCAAACAGATTCCTAGGCCAGAAAGTCCTGACCTTTAACAGATTGGGTGGAGAAACACAGGAAATACCTTTAACAGAATCACTGTATCATGAGGAAAATGCTGTGAAGACTTTAAAACTATCGGAAACCAATAACGGGATAAATAATAGCAGCTATTTGGTAGCTAGAATTAAGTACAGAGCAGCTGGCTCCAGCACTAATTTCCAATGTAACTTCAGCAAGTCAGCGAACATGTCTCTGGGCTTTAGTTTCATTTGATCAATGGGTCTCAAAATGTAGCTGGAGGATTCCTGGGGGTCCTCCCCAGACTTTTCCAGGGGGTCTGTAAAGTCAAAGCTACATTCCTAATAAAATTAAGATACTATTCACCCATTAAAATACTCCTCCCTTCACCCATTACATATCTGTGTGAGGCCAGATATTCCTTATAAACTTCAACCAAAACAATATATTACAACAGATTAAATGCAGAAACAGACGTCTTCTGTTAAGCTAGACAATGAAGATATTTGCAAAAATATGTAAAACAATACACTCATCTCATTTTTTTGTTTAGAAAGTACAGTTATATTTCTTAAATATATATCATTTATATTGACCTGTAATGGATTTATTTTTGTTATTTTTAAATAAATTAGCAAATAAACATTTTAAATATTTATAAGTTTTGGTTTCTAATACAATAAATATCAATAGATATAATTGATATTTTTTAAAAAGCTCTTTGGGATCCTCAGTCATTTTTTAGAGTGTGAACCAAAAAGTTTGAGAAGCATTGTTAGATTAGGATCACAGATTTTTAGTTCAAAGAGACTTTAGAAGCCATATATTCCAACCTTTTGACTTTATAGATGAGAACCTGAGGCCTCAGATGTAAAGTGACTTAGGAACAGAAATTCACACAGGTCAAGGGCAGGATTTGATTTCAGGTTCCTTGACTCCAAATCCACTGTTCCTCCCACTATACTTAAAGCAAGATAACTAGATGACACCTTAAATCCCATATAGCCTTAATGTTCTTGATTTCCAAGATATCCACCAATTCCTCAATGTGGTCTTGGCCTAGAGCAGCAATTCTCAACCTGTGGGTCACTACCTCTTTGGGGGTCAAATGACCCTTTCACAGGGGTTACAGGGGTCGCCTAAGACCATCAGAAAACACATTTCTGATGGTCTTAGGAAGCGAGACATCTCTCCTCTATTGTCTCCAGGTGCGTCCACCCACGTGCAGATACACCCACATACAAGTATTAAAGGGTTGCAGCATTAGGAAGGTTGAGAACCACTGGTCTAGAGTACCTCACTAATAAATCTGGCTCTGACCTATTTATAAACGTTATAGTGGAGGGGGATTCAAATACTCACAAAGAAGAAAATCTTTGTGGGGTTGGGAGAATTCAACCCCATTCCCCTATACATTCTGAGTTACAAAATCCAGAATTGCCTAGTGCAGAAAGTTGGAAGTGTCTTGCCCACAAGATATTGATAGATGGATTGAGGAGACAGATTCTTGTATAAGAAAGAGCATGGGGGGGGCGGAGCCAAGATGGCGGCGTAGAAGCAGCAAAGCACCATAGCTCCCACACAAACACGCTAAAAACCTCATAAAATGGGACGCTAAACAGATTTTCAAGCTCCAAAACTCTCCACAAGGCAGAAAGCACATCTGTTGCTACAGGCAGCGCAGCAGGCGGGGCTCTTCACAGCAGTCTGGGACTGGCTCAGGCCCTGGGGCATCGGGCAGGGAGCCACAGCTACGGGAGAGCAGATCAGCTGCACTGGAGGCACAGTTACCACATTTATCAGGCCAGAAGACAAAAAGGCTAAGAGAAAGGTCAGTGGATTTTGCTAACTGGGGAGGAGAAGAGCGGGTCCGGTCAAACTGCTCCCAGGGCAAGGAGGCAGCAGGAGGCGGCTGGTGTGGCAGAAACAGCTGAGAGCCGCGGC
>JAQQSW010019378.1:0-11059 GCA_028646575.1 Pseudocheirus occidentalis
CTGAAATTCTTGCTTATATACACACACTGGCCTCCTGTCTCAGCCAGTCCCCTTCTTCCATATCAACAAGGAAGTTCACACTCTCTCAACAGGGGACAGAGCTCATTCTTAGCCCTAAGGTACTAAGTGCTAAGTATCTGCTAAACTGATTTTGTTACAATGAGTATTGTTAAAATTTTAAACTAAGGTAATTTTTATCATATGGATATCCCATCCACTTACTAATTGAAAATTTAGACCTTTACTTAGAAGCTTATCCTACTTAAGTAGCGGTGAGATAGATTACAACTATTGGATTAGTTTTGCTCATAAGGAAACTGACTCAAAAATTCAGTAACAAGTCTAAGAATAAAAGTGCATGTGGCTGAAAAGTTGACATTTGAATTCAGTTTTCAAAACATGATCTATTATTAACTCGCTGTATGATACAAATATTAGCTAACATTTTTTATAACTTTATATAACTTTCAGGCTTGCAACACATTTCACAGGTATTATCTCATTTGATCCACATGACAACCTTGGGAAACAGGAGCTGTTATTATTTCTGTTTAACAAATGATAAAAAACTATTAAGAAACTTGTCCAGAATAACATAACTATTAAATGTATGGAACAGATTGTGAATTTGAATCCCTGACTTCAAAGACACCATCCTATCCACTGTGTCACCTACCTATCTTTACTTCTTGAAGCAGATAATACAGCCTTTCACATAGTTTAAAAAATTGTTTATTATACAAATTTCTTTTTTTAGTTGAAAATTTTGTATCGTCAATTTGTATTTTGCCATTGAATCCTGTGACATTATTAAAGTATTAGTAGTCCCGGTATAGAACATCTATACTGGATACAAGAGAATGATCAAAATATTTTTTTCTGGTGTTAAAAAGCATTTCCAAAAGCTACATGATTAAACATGTTGGTTGTCATAGTAACCAACAGGCCCTACCCATTTCTTCTTTTTCCTTTTTTCTTAATGCTCCTTAGAAAATTTGAATCCCCTTTGAACTGCTGAATTCTCTTTGCTGGAGGATATTTTTAAGACATCTATGCTAAATATCGTAATCTCATCCTAAGACCCATTGGAAAGGAATTCTTTCAACTATTAACTTCACTGATTCATGTAGATCTCTTTTTGTTGTTGCCTAATTATTTACTCAATAGGCTTTCCAGAGAGTTCTGGAGATTCTGGCTTTAACTGTCCCCCTGGTAGAAGCTGGAATACACTTGGATTTGCAGAGACATCACCATTTTCTAGGCCAAGCTATACTAGATACCTCCCCCCATCCCTCTATTCATTAGATTCTATTCTTCTTGTCTCAAAAGTATACATTGCTTGGAAAATATCTTTTAAAACTATTGATTTCTTCTACTGTCACTCAGCATGTTTGGAGATCTTCTCTATTGGATAAGCCATGTTTAATAAAACAAAAATGACTTAAGCAGTGGTTTCTTTAAAACTTAGATAAGTAATTCTTTAGTTCTCTCTTTACAATCTTTAAGCAAAAGGTGAAGAATATATGTATATATTTGGTGGTGTACTTGACAATAGAGATGTTCTTTGAGTAGAAAAGTTCAGAGTTTGAATCTCATTTCCAACACGTTTTCCTCTTTCCCAATGAAAGAATTCATGTCCCCCTACCATATCATTCTCCTGTTTTAAAACTTCATAAGTTTTCCATTGCTTTCAGAATAAAGCTAGGAATTCAAGACTCTCTATTAAATCCCTAAATTATCTTTTAAATCTAATTATCATATTTCTAAAGTAATATATGAGACCTCTTTGCTCATCAAATTGTTCTAACAGCATTTGCATATTTGTAAGTAGGTCTTTTCCATATCCATAAATTTTTTTGCAGTATTCCTCCTACCTGCATAGCTCTCCCTGATTCACTTTATTTAGCTCAATTCAAGTAGTCATTGAAGCCTAACATGACTCAATTTCTTCCTCCTCTATCAAGTTATCCTTGATCATCTTGGTTAATGTAGGAGGTGATTTCTTCTTCCTCTACAGTAATAATTACTGCCTATATCAATATTTAACAATTTATCAAATATACATACATACATACATACGTACACACACATAGGAATGGAAGTTAGAGATTTCAATTTAATTACTTAAATATTTATTAATTTCACCTATCATACTAAGCAAAGCACTCTTAGTTATAGAAGATAAGAAAACATAGAAATTATATAATCTTGTTAGGAAACAAGCCTCAGGTACTGGACCTGACGTGAAAAAGACTTGAGATCCAATCCAACTTCAGACACTTACTAGCTGCGGGACCATGGTCAAAGTCACTTAATCTCTGTCTGTATCAGATTCCTCATCTGTGAAATGGACATAATAATAGTACCTTAATTCAAGGGTTGTTGTGAGGATTAAATGAGATAATATTGAGAAAGTATTTTGGGAAACACAAAATACTATACAATATGGTAACTAATATTAACTAATATTATTAATAATGTTCTTCATTGAATATATTTAGCTGCCACAATTTAAAAGTATATACCATAAATACTATGTTTTGTGTCTTTAGGGAGCTTGGAGTGTTTTGAATATATGAAACAAACACAAAAAACCAGAAAATTATGCGAGATATTATGCAATATGGTTCAATTCATGAAATATTTATTTTAGCAGACAGCCTGGGAAAATGATGAACATGATGAGTCTGGAGTCACAGGACTGGTGTTTAAGTCTGCTGTGCCATTTTCTCCCTGCATGAAAATTGAACAAATTCTTCTCTTCTCTAACTTTTCTATCTGTAAAATAAGAGAATTGGACTAGATGGCCTTTTCAGTTTCATTTAGCTATAAAATGTATCATGTCAAGTATATACCATATGATAGGGTATCTATGGCTTACAAAAATGGAATTTTTGCCTTCACAAAGGGTAATAATCACTAAAGTTGCTGGTCTTACTGGTAGCTCTCTTTCCATATTGATCTCTCGATTCTTATTCTGTCAGGATCCACTACCACCCTGCTACAGGCTCTGATGAATTCTGTTTCTCACTCTGATAATGAAGCCTTGAGAAAGATTTGCCTGTGGTGAGATAAGGGATGTGTGGAGAAGAATTAAAAAAGGTTTTGCTGAGATACAGGCATTAATATAAAAAATAAGGATAGAAACTGACCTAGCAGCAATAGAACTAGGCATATGTAAAGAGCTAGGGTGAAAATTATATACAATTTGTTAACTGATTGAATAAATGATTCAGAAAAGAAGGCAAAGTTTAGACAGACAATTCTGAGATTTTAAAGCCTGCATGACTATAGGAAGATGATAAATTGACAAAGTCTTGGTCAGCTCCCATGGCAAACACAACAAAGAGGCAAGGATGGTCCCTGAGGACTTCCATTCTGGGCCATTTCAAATTAAGCATAGGGAATATGGTGATTATCATTCACAGCTAAAAACATGAGCAAATTTGGAATTCACAGCTATATTAAGAAGCTATAGACTCCTTGCTAAGCTTGTTACCTATCTAGAGAACCAGATCTACATTGACTTACAAACACTCACAGTGCTCATGTCACTGTGACATATAGAGTACCTTGTATAGAGTTCCCAAGGTGGAAAAAAAAATCAAACAAATTTCTTGAGTTCCAGAAGGTACCCTAAAGAAATATGACAAGTTGAAATGGAAGAATACAAGACATTTTAATCTTCTGTTGTAGTTGTCAAACCTCAGAGAAGATAAGGAAAGGCTTTAGTATATACTACAGAATTTCAAAAAGCTAGGAGGCCTGTCTTTAACCTTCCTTCTACAGGGTTATTTTATATTTCAAGGATTTTTATGCAGGTGCTAAAGGAGAAGCAAAAATTTCTTTATAATATGGTTAGCAGTTCTAGTTCAAAAAGTTTCGTGACTTGTTTATATAACAATAAGGTAACAGTTAATTCATTTCAATACAATACATGTACTAGATTGGAAAGAACATCAACTCTGGAATCCTAGAAACTTTGTTCGAAAACCACATCTTAAGTGTTAGCTATGTGACAAGTATCTTCCGTGGGGCCCAGATTCCTTGTCTGTAAAACAAATCAATTAGACTAGACATCTTCCAAGATCCCTTCCAGTTTTAGATTTTTTAAAAAAATTAGTCAATAAACATTTATTTAGGGCCTATGTGCCAAGAACTGTCCTAAGCAATAATGATGCAGATATGGAAAAAGAAACCTAGAAACTTACTTTACAATCTAATAGGGGAAAAAGATACCCACAAGTAAGTTGAAAAAAGGGAGATGCCAGTGAGTTTAGGGATTGGTGGTCTAGAGTTTGAGGAGTTCAAAACAGGAAAAGCAGCTGATGGAAAATGAAGAGATAACTGGAAATTCTGAGCCTTCTATAAAGGGAGACTTTGGGGTGAGGTTTTTACTCTGTGCTCCTGCTCTCCAATTAGAGGAGGCCAACTGAGGATACTGAGAAAATAATGCGAAAGTTGAAGTATTCTTCATGATGATGAACTCTTTAATTCTAACCTTTTCCTGGACATGGCATGATGTTCATGGAACAGTTGGTGGGATTTATTAAACTGTTTTTATGTGCCATAACCTTACTAGTTTCAGGAGAGAAAATTTAAAAAAATAATTCCTACCCTCGTGGTATTTATTTCATAATCATGAGGTAAAATTTCTGTAGCTCTTTAAAGTTCATGATGTGCAAAACATACATTATTTCATTGATCCTGACAAAAACTCTGTGAGGTAAGTTCTATCATAACTCCCATTTTATGGATGAGAAAACAGGTTCAGAGAGTTTAAATGACTTGCCTAGGTTCACATAGCTAGTAACTATCTGAAGAAGGATTTCTATCAATATCTTCCTGACCTTAAGTCTAGCACTTTTAACTATAGTGCCCCTAGGTGCCTCTCTTAATGCTTCACCACTCTTAATCTTAATTCCATCTTTCTTATATTATCTCCAGTTAACATAATTGTCTGCATGGCTTCCCCATTACAAGATGCCTGACAAAAGGGACAATTTTCCCCCCTCTTTTAGTATGCTCAGACCTTAGTACAATGTGTAGCTTTAAGATGGTTCTTAATCAATGCTCTGATATTCTTTTGGAGGGGGAGTACATGGATAAATACATTTGGAGGAAAGGGCCAAGAAAAGTAATTGTATGAGTGAAAAGAAACTAAAAGACTTGGTTTCTAGCATAACATGGAACAATAACTCTTTCTGTGACCTGCAGAAAGTTGTTCATTACCTAAGCCTGTTTTCTTTATCCATAAAGATGTTGGACCAGATGAGTTCTGAAGGTCTAACATTGTGGAGCCAACTTAAAAGTTTATTTATATTGACTCTGAGATGGAGCTAAAACTCTTGTGTAATTGATTACTATGTACTGTGGATATGCATGTACTTTTGAAATGTGAATGTGTTACCTCCTGTTGTCACTATAGTATCCTACCAGGTGACATTCTATATATTGTCATGTTGACACTGTACTGTTAACATACATTTATTTCTGTTTCAATGGTAGTAAAATTTGGGATTTTCATGGCATGTTGGGAAAAATCACTTGAGTTGTTTAAAGGACTAATATTTGTGCTTATACTTACAGTTATAGGTTTTGAAATTGCCCTCCACTATCTTAGCAAGGAACTTCAAATAGGATGGAGGGATATACCAGGGAGAGGAGTACATCCTATTTCCAGAGCCCACTTAGCATGGGCACTTTTTTTCTTCATTGGTGAAGATCAATGTCCAACAACTGTGTGAGGCATGTGAGGCACAGAGCAGAGTTGGTGAGAGAAGAGAGCAAGAGTTCTGTTTTCTTTAGTGTCTTTGAATTTTTTAAGTCTCTTACGGTTCTGTACTGATTTAGGTATTTTTGGCTTCCAGTTAAAAGTTGAAAGATGGTTGATACCAACCTAACTTCAAGCTGATGAAATAAGAAAGCAAAAGTCCAAGAAGAATCTGACATGAGAGAAGCTGGAAATTTCCTTCATTTCCCTATCCACAGGAGAGAGTTGAAGGGGTTTCTCCTTGGGTGAGAACTAGGACTTTATCATTTGGTTACCTTTTTCAAAATGAGAGAGCTCATTTATTCTGCATTGTTTGGTATATATTCTCCTGTGTAAGCTTTCTCTGATTTCTCTTTGCTATTGACTTAAATAAATGGGTTTTATTACTTTAAAAATGTCTGGGACATCATTGGAGTTATTGGACCAAAGCTTAGGCGAGATGGTTACACTAGAAGTCGAGTTATTTTGCAGCTATCTAAATAGGGACTGAAAGTTCAAATCATCAAAGTAGATGAGATCCCCTAAGGTACAAGAGATTGAGAAGTGGCCACTAGAGGAATATACACATTTATGGTGTTGGAAGAGGAAAAGAAGGCACTAAAGAGCATGAAGGAGTTAGAAAACACCAGAAGAAGAATGAGGATCACGTGGTTTCAAAAGCAGGGGAAGGGAGAAGAATTCTTCAAGAAGAATGTGAACATGGTATTCAAAAAACATAACATATTATAAAGTGGTAAAGGAGATAAAGGAATAAGAAAAGCCCACTAGCTTTGGTGCTTGGATTGGTGAGTTTTAGCACTGGAATTTCAGTAGGATTTTGGAGTTGGCAGTCTGATTGTAGCAGGAAAGGAGAGAGGAGGTGTTAGAGATCTGATGTTTGCTTTCTTCTTTGGCTCCTCACTTTCAGTATGTCTCAGATTCTTTTACCTGAGGAAACTTATGTTGTCATTTCTATAGGGAATAAATTAAGTTTGTCCCTTTGCTTCACTTAGCAGCTTTCTTTGATGTGTTGTCTTCCATTAGATTGTGAGTTTTCTGAGGGCAGGAACTGACTTTCTCCTTTGTTTATATCACCAGCACTTAGCACAGTGCTTAATAAATACTTATTTCCTGATTGATTTCAACCAATGTCCTCCTCCATACATTTGTGTGTGTGTGTGTGTGTGTGTGTGTGTGTGTGTGTGTGTGTGTTCTTGAGGGGATCTTAGATTCTCTAAGAATGTGCCAGGGAGAAAAACTTAACAGGATTTATTGAGCTAGAAGTGCTTCAAATCATGGTTTTGTGTGCCTGGAACGTAAAGAAATGTCTGTGTGATTGCAGAGAAGCTCATTTGAACACACTGGCCACAAGTTAGTAAATTTTTGAGTCAAACAAATCATGAAAAGTTTACTAAAATGGAAGATATATCAACATCAAGGTAAACGTAAATACCTAAAATATTGAAGTAATGTGCATGGTGACATTCTTCTACTTTGTTTTTGGAATTCACAAAAGATAACAATATATGGGACATTTAGGATAGTATTAAAAGCAAGAATAAAAATAATTTTATGTTATATAAAAACATGTAACATCCAATCGGCAGTTTGGGTTACCACACTAGAAGAAATATAAACTATTTCAGGAGAAATAACACTAAAATCATAGGCGGCATTAACAGCAGCATTTTCCATAAAAGAACAGGTTAAGAGGAGAAGAACATTTTCTTCTTGAAAAGAAAAAAAAAGGTTGAAAGGGAACATGGAGAAAAAAAATGGGAGATAGAAAAGAGCACACACATGGTAAACTAGCGCTCATTCATTACTGAGCCAAGTAACGAGGCAAGGAGATCAAGTTTTAGATGAACAAAAGAAAGTCTTAGCACATGGCCAAAGTAATAAATTCCTGTAATTCATTGAAATTTTAGAAGAATTGTAAATATCGATCCATTAAGCAAGCATAAGTGGTTAGCAAGAAAAGATGGATTATACTTACTTTTTCTATACCTAAGGTGGGATACAAGAAAAAAAGTTCTCTCATTTTACGGTGCCCCATGAGTATCTGAACACTAAGCCATAGATTTTTGAAAAATGTGGTGGTAGAAGCATACTCTCTTTAGCATCTTGGGAGTGGGTTGGGGAGAAGGGAACAATATATTGAAAACCTGAGTTTTCCTTATCTGTAAAATGTGAAAGCTAGACTAAAATCATCTCGATTCAGTTTAAGAAATGATAAGATCTAGCATTGTATGACTCCTATCATATCATGTATTTTATATTTTTTATAAACATAAGCATTTGTAATTAAAGTGACTGTAAATTCTTTTAACAATAATAGAGAAACCTAGGTCATGTGACAAAAGTAAAGACCTAAAGGGGAAAGGAAGTTACAAACCTCACGATGAAGCATTTAAACTTAGGAACAAAGGAGTTTGTATTTTATCTGGTAGGAAGTTGCTAAGATCTTTTGAGCAAAGAAATAACATGGGAACATCTATGTTTTAAACTTGTGACTCTGGATAAGTCATTTAATTTTGTGCCTCAGTTTCCTAATATACAAAATGAGTTGGAAAAGCAAATATCAAACCACTCCAGTATCTTTGCCAAGAAAATCTCAAACAGGGTCACGAAAAGTTGGACATGACTGAAACAACTGAACAACAAAACGAACAATCAATATTTGGCAACTGAGTGGATGTGGGGCTCTATGTAGAGGGAAAAAGTTGAGGTTGCAAAGTTCATGTTTAGAAAGATGGAGACAACCTTGAGAAAAACAGGCAAATTGGTAAGAAGGAGAAGTTTAGGGTGGAAATTTTGTTTATTCTATTTTTGATGTATTGTTCACTTTGGGATGTCTACAGAATGTCCAAATGATGCTATCCAGGATACAGCCGGTGATCAGAATTCAGTAGAGTTGAGGGCTGAGTATCTTTTTTTATAGTTATCTACATTGAAGTGGTCATTGAATTCATGAGAACTAGTAAGATCCATTAGAGTGAATGTGGAAAGGCTCCTTTTTGGAAACAGGGGCCAAGACAGAGCCCTAAGGTGCATGCACAGTTAGGAATTGGGACATAAATGGTGAAGGCTACAGACTACATAGAAGTAACAATAAAGATAGAAGAACAAGGAGAATATCTGACTCATAGGGAAGAGAGCTTTCTGTGAGGTGGGGGTAGCCAACAAATGAAGCAAAAGGGCCAAGAAGGATGATGACTGAATTCCTATTTTGTTTAGTAATTAAGAGATCCTTGATGAACCTAGATAGAATAGTTTCATTAAAATTATGGTGTTAGAAGGCAGGTGGAATGCAGAGAGCAGTGAAATGAGAGAAAATCAAAGCTACAAGATTTTGCTTTCTTTTCTATTGCGTTTCCCCCCACTAAGAGCTAAAGAGAAATGATACATGACAATAGCTTGAAGGAATGGTGGAGTCAAATGAAGAGTCAAATGAAGGTCCCTCCACTTGTTTCAGTTTGTTTTGTTTTAAAGGAGGGAGAATGCTGGGCTCATTTTTAGGAAAAACTTAGCAGTGCATAAAATGAGAGTGAAGATTAAAAAAAGTAAATGACCCTCAGGGCAAGCACTAACAAGAGATGGGGAGGAGCTAACATTGGCAATGAGAAAGGCTGCCTTATTATCAGATGCTAGAGCAGAGGACAAGAAAATAAGGGATGATGTTGAGGGGTTTGGAGGGAAGGAGAAGGATGATATGATAGATTGCCTCTTATCAAAATTTTGTATGAGGTGCTGGAGAGAGAGAGCTTCAATTGTTTTATTCTTGTGTGCCCAGTGCACTTTTAATGTTGCAAAGCAGTGTAGATCTCTAAGCATTTATTCAATATCAGCTTCAGGACCCAAGTTAGTGGAAAAGTTTGATTAACAAAACTATACTTTTTGAAAAAACAACTAACACTTCTATTGATGGTCTTTAGCTTTTTGAGTAGTCTGTTTTGAATGACCCAAACCCTATATTTACACATACACACATATATATGCTTTCTAAATAATATGACATTGAATTTTGAGTAGTCAGTGGTCAGAAACACAAAGGGCTAATTTATTCAGAATTAGTTGATCTTTCATTTGGAGAAGTCAATGACAACAAACAACACAATGGTGTTCTTTTGTTGTCTTCCTGGAAATATAATCATTATTCTTACCAAGGCACTGGCCTCCCATCTGAATGGACAACCTTCTTTGATTAAGCCCTGAGCCAAAATCCCTGGATAACCTAAACCTCTTATTGTGGACTTGGGTTCATGGGTCTGACATTTAGAATTTTCATCATTTGTCCCAATGTAAAACATGAAAAAGAGATAGACCTTTCCTAAGAGTTGCTAATTAACATTTTTGACAGCTCCACATCAAGGACAAGCAGTCTCTCCTCACCCCCCCCCCACTTTCCTTAATGGTAAGTATTGTTGTACTATCTGATTTTGCTTCCTCATTCCTCCTTAATTAAATATGTGTTGAGTCTGGTGGCAAGTCCAATTTCCCTTTCCTTTTTTAAAATGTCTTTCTCACAAATTAAATCATTTTTCTTCTTAGCCCAAGGGGAAGAAATGTCTCATTTTGCTCAGGGTCTCATCATGTTTAAAGGTGAAACTCTATATTTTTCTAACATTTAAGAACATTATACTTTTCCCATCCCTGGTATCCTGGAAAGGGGGAAATTGGAGTCAGAATCAAAGGTACTGTAAGCACAAGTAGGCCCTGGGTATTCAGTTATGATTTTATCTATTTCAACAAGATCCATTTCACATATCCTGGAAATGGACTTTTAATTGGGACAACCTCATGGACTCACTGTGGCACAGAAAAAAAAGAACATTAATTCTGAATTCAAAAGATCTGGATTCAAATTCCGTCTCTGACATTTCATAACTATATGGGTTTGGGCCAAAGAGAGATTCCCTGAAGGTTTGAGAATTTTCTTGTGCTCCTCTTTGTGCATAATACTGTTGATTACATCAAGCCTCAATTAATCTCTAACCCTTTTGGAAGAGAATTGTAAAACATTCCAGAAAGTTTGGCCAGTCATCAGGCATCTAAAATTATACTGTCCACAGCTTGTTCATCCATAAGCATACACACATATGATTTTGTATATAAATATATTGCAGTATTCTAGATGAGACTGGTGAGTTCCTGAATTAGAGTCGTGGCTATGTAAGTAGAGAAAAGAGAATAAATGAAAATGGTTTTATAAAGACATATACATGTGTGTACATATACATATATGTATGTATATATAATATTAAATACTCTATCTACTTTTTATATTTGCATATGCATATAGCATAA
>JAQQSW010019379.1:0-11059 GCA_028646575.1 Pseudocheirus occidentalis
TACAGGGGCTGGGGTAGGGAGACCCTCCCTGCCCTACCAGAAAGTCAGAGAGCAGACCAAGGGAGGAGCTTTACAGTGGGACTGCTGTTTTAGGGTTGGGGCAGGGGAAAGACAGGGAGAAAATTTGTAATTCAAAAATCTCATGAAAATGAATTGATATAAACAAGAAAACAAATTTAAAAATTATTAATAAAAAATAAATAAAATACAGTATTCGTCAGCTCTAAGTCAAAGCTTGACCACCAGCACCCCCAGTGTTGTGACTTTTTGCTCAGTGTTCACAAATGACCCAACTCCACCTGTCATTCCTGCTAGAGTCCTCATTTCTTTTCTTACAGGAAAGGTTTAGAGAGTGAGGAAGGTGGATTAAAAGTATTGTGTCAGGAACATTGAATTGATGGTGATGATGACATTTGTATGACCCTTCAGTCATCCCCCAAATCAGCATCAAAGGCTGGGTTGCAAATGGGGTGACCCCTTCTATGGGTCAGCCATTCACCACCTCAGTTTGGTTGTCTTTTTTTCACCTTGAGAATTTTAAAACCTACCAAAGTTTTGTCTTTGGTCATTTGTATGAGCACCTTGAATATCCCACTCACTTTGGCATGTTTATTAAATTATACAAACTGGAAAGGTGGGCATTTTTAATTGCTCAAAATAGTGGCTAATTTGCTGACATGGCTAGGGCATCCACTTTGTGCTTCACAAATGTTCTTTGATCACAACAGCCATAGGAGGTAGGTGTGATTATTATCCCCATTTCACAGATTGGGGAAACTGAGGTGAATGACTTTGCCCAAGGTCACACAGCTTGTAAGTGTCTGAAGCTGCATTTGAACTCAGATCTTCCCTGACTCCAAACCCAATACTCTGTGTACCACCTAGCTTCATGGTGAGCTACTTGTCTGTATTATCTGGTTAACGTTGTTAAAGTTAGTTGACTAACCCAATTCAAGCTTTTCTTGAACAGTTCACTGGGATGAAGGACCCTGGAGATATAAAGGCAAAAACTGGAAGGAACACCTGCCCTTAAGGGGTTTGCAGTCTACTGAGGGGAATATAAATAGTAGTACTCAAGTAATTTTAGGAGTTGTTCAGCAAGCTTTTTTAAGCACCTTACTGCTACTACTGATAGCTAGTGTGTGCATACACACACACACATCCGTATGTATATATATCTTCATTTTACAGATAAGGAAACTGAGGCAGGCAGAGGTTAAATGACTTGCCCAGGGTCGCACAGCTAGAAAGTATCAGAGTCTGAATTTGAACACAGGTCTGCCCTACCACATGTTCTTCAATGACACTGGTCTCTTGGCCGTTCCTGGAACAAGACACCATCTCTCCTCTCCAGGCATTTTGTCTGGTGGGTCCCCATGCCTAGAATGTTGCCCCTCCTCTGCTCCACCTGCTCACCTTCCTCGAGTCCTCCAAGCCCCACCTAACGTCCCACCTTCTCCAGGAAGCCTTTCCCAACCCCCTCTCAAAGCTAGTACTTTCCCTCTGTTAATAATTTCTTGTTTATCCTGTATACAGCTTGTTTGTATGTTTTTGTTGTCTCCCCCATTAGGTTGTGAACTTCTCAAGGACAAGGGACTGTCTTAACTCCTTAGACCAGTGCCTGGCACATAGTAGGTCCTTAATAATGTTTACTGATTGACTCCAGTCCTAGCTGCCTGACACTGTGCTAAGAGTACAACATAGTCCCTGCCTTTGGAGTGATGCCGAATTAAGCCTGGAAACCCCTTCCCCCAAAAGCCAGAAAACTAATTCAGGAAGATAAATTAGATTTCTATTTTAAAAAGAGAGGGAAAGTACCATCCCCTAGAAAGAAAGACAGGATGAGTGGATTTAACTATGGAGTCTTCCACAAAACAAACCTTTGGTGGATGGTTCGTACCCTCATGGAATCAGCACCTTGGAAGGCAGGCAGGGTTTTACAAAATGTAATTGCCAATGGGGGAGGGGGATTTTGACTGTTAATGAAAAGTCCCAGGTTTGGAGGCACTCTGACCAAGTTAGGTGGGGTGGCTCAGATCCTCAGGTCTGAACTTGACATTTATAGTAGGCCTTTATATACCATATTTATGGTCTTGCAGAGGTGGAACCAAGCCTAGGTTTAGCTGGCTAATGAAACCTTGCTGCTCTTCATTTCCTAATTTAGCCCCTAATTGTGGCTGTTCCAACCCAAGTATGGGGCTCAGCATCAGGGATACTGCACAAACAGAAGGGAGGTTGTTTGAAAAGGCATAGCTTGGGGCTTAAAGAGTAGCTCAGAGCCGGGGCTTGATTCTAGAGACTGCCATGGAGGAAGAGGGTGGCACTGTTCGGTTCAGTTCATCTAGCATTCATTCGATGTATGCACCATTCGAGGTGCTGGGGATACAAAAAGGCTCTGTCCTCAAGTACCTCTCCACCCCAAGAGAAACAAAAACAGGTAAATTAAAAAAAAAACAGTAAATGCAAAGTACTAAGATAGGGCTGTTTGCTCCTAACAGAAGCTCAGGGAAGGCCTGTTCTCAGAAGCAGGAGGTGGGACATCATGGCCAGACAGCTACTAATGAATATGCCACCTGGAACATGGAATGTGAGGGGAAGACAGGAAGAGCCTGCCCAGAGGGAGAAGCCACACTATGAGAGATTATAATTAAAAGCCAAAAGCAAGAGGCAGAAAGGAGGCTCTTGGAAGTGTCTTCATCAGGGAAATGGCCTTAAGAACATTAACTGGGAATGATTTTTTTGTAATTATTGGCCCTGCTTCTTATTTGCTAAGAGCTAATTGTCATAACCTCAGCACATAACATAAGTAGTAAGTGTTGGTTGGATTGAGCAAGACTGACTTGTCTACTGGCTAATTGCTCAAAGGAAGCATGGGGGAGGGTGGAGGGCTTCGAATCTCATTAGCTCATGAATGATCTCATTGGTGACCTCATAGATTCACTTATCACTCAAACTCCAGTTTGGATGATTCACAGGTCAATAGATCCAGCCCTGACCTGTCTCCCTGATACTAGCCATGCATCACCAACTACTTGGGCATCCCACTTGACCAGATCAGAACTCACTGTCGCCCCCAAACCCTCCCTTCTTCCTAACTCCTCTACTACTGTCAAGGGGGCCACCACCCCAGTTACCTAGGCTTCCAGCTTTGCTATTCCACGTGAGTCCCTCAACCAGTCTGTGGGCAGATCTTGTCATTTCTCTTTTCACAGCTCTCCTATCTATATCAGCCACAACCCTAATTCACACTCCTCACCTTCTCATTGATCTCCTTGCTTCCTGTCTTCCCCAACTCTAAACCATCCTCCCAGCTGCCAAGTATATGTCTGGTCCTGTGGCTGCCCCACCTCCCTCAGTGAACCTCTGTAGTCCCCTATTACCTCCAGGGTCAAATATAAAGTCCCCATTTAAATCTCTTTATAACCTGGCCCCTCTCTATTTTTCTGATCTTTTCACACCCTACCTTCCCCCCCCCCTCGAAAATGCTAACTTCTGGTTCCACTGTGTTCCTCAGACACTGTTCTCATTTCCCTTGTCCTTGCCTTTGAACTGACTGTCATCCATGCCTGGAATGCCCTCCCTCCTCACCTCTGCTTCCAAGGCTGACCTACCACCTTCTGCCCAAGGACACTCCCACCCCCACTGCAAGTGCCATCCCTCAGAGGTGACCTTCCCTTAACACCATATGTATCTCATGTGTATACACGTGGTTGTTTGCATGTTCTCTCCTTGAGGGCTGGGGCTGTGTTTTTATCTTTATGTCCACCGAGCATAGCATGTGCCAATCCATAGACATTTATCAGGCACCTGTACTAAGCACTGGGATGCAGAAGGAGGCAAAAGACAGTCCCTGCCCTCGTGGAGCTCCCAATCTAATGGAGAGATAACAAGCAAACATATATACAAAGCGAGCTATTTTCAGGATAAATAGAAAATTGTTAATGCAGAGAAAGCACCAAAATTTAGAGGGCCTATGGAAGGCTTCCTGTAAAAGGCAGGATTTTAATTGGGACTTAAAGTAAACCAGGAAGTGGCGTTGAGGTTCCATTTTTCTGATGTCCACCTGCTCATCACATGGCTGATAACAGGTTGGTTGGTTGGTTGGTTCCATCTCTAATTCTATCCTCCTACACCCTATGTGGCTAGTGGAAGTGATGCCAGGTTGAAGATAAGGGGAGAGGACATAAGTAGCAAATGGGATCCAGGAGGACAAAGTATTTGAGACTTGGCTTACTATAGGACCAGAGCATGAAAGGGGGGGGGGGGCAGGGAATGAGGCCATAGTAAAGGGAAGGAACCAGGAAAACACAGAACCATAACTGTTGTGAATGTAGGAAAGGTTGAGGACAAATCCCACAAAGAGGGACTGATGGACAGGAGGACAGGATGCCAGAGAGAGGCAGTGCAGAGTCTCTGGTATCATGGTATCGATGGAGTCATGGGCAACGTGGGCAGAGTCAAGGTGTACCTATCCCTAGATGGGTATGGAGGACTTGACCCTGGGAGACCAGCATGTCCACAGACTTTTTAAGCATATAGTTTGAAGTCCCCAAGTATGCAGGCAGAGGCTAGGGATGCCTCCAAATCATCTTTTCTAACTTCTTACACATTACAAGCCACTGGTTTGCCTCAGTTTCCTCATGTGTTAAATGAGCTGGAGAAGGAAATGGCAAACCCCTGTAGAATCTTTGCCAAGAAAACCCCAAATGGGGTCACAAAGACTTGGACACAACTGAGATGACTCAATGATTCACCCTACACTTTCTAGTAGAATGTCAGCTCCCTGAAGACCGAGATTTTTCTGTTCTTAATGTGTCTCCAGAACATAACACACTGCTTGGCTCATAGTAAGGAACCTTAAAGAGAGGAGAACACGCAAAGGGTCTGAGAGCAGCTACCTCCTGTTCACGGTCCATTGCTACCTGGGGGTTGCTATGAGTAGCAAACAAGACAGTGTAGTGACCGACCCCTGAAAACCTTAAGCTGTAATTATAGGATGTTATCTAAAGCCAGCCAACCTTCTGTGAGCACGTGGAAAGAATGTGAAATGGAGAGGGTAAGATAGACTTCTGTATCCATCTGAGCGTATATATTATTCCCTCTTTAAGACAATTTTCATCAGAGTAAGGGATTTGCCCACCACCCTCCCCCATCTTCCCCTCTATTATAATAGCTCTTTCATGCCTCTTTTGTGGGATCATTTACCCCATTCAATCTCCCTCATTTCAGTGCAACAAAATAAATGGACTATTTTTCAATCAAAGTTACTTTATGTCCATGCCCTATGTCTACATGTACTCACTCCTTCTAATTGCTAATAGTAATATCCCTTTTAAAAATTATTTATTTATTTTTAGTTTTCAACATTTCACTTCCATAAACTTTTGAGTTTTAAATTTTCTCCCCCTTCCTTTCTTCTCCCCTCCCCAAGATGGTGTGTAATCTGATATAGGCTCTACATATACATTCATATTAAACATATTTTCACATTAGTCATGTTTTAAAGAAGACTTAGAACCAATGAAACGAACCATGAGAAAGAAGAAACAAAATAAAACAAAATTTTTTTTTAAATGAGTAAGAGCAAATAGTCTGCTTCTGCATTCAGACTGCATAGTTATTTCTCTGGATGTTACCAGTATGTTTCCAGTATGAGCCTTTTGGAGTTGCATTGCTGAAAAGAGCTAAGTCTGTCCAAGTCAGTCATCACACAATGTTACTGTGTAACATTTGTAACCAGAACTCTCCTGGTTCTGTTCAATTCACTCAGCATCAGTTCATGTAAGTCTTCCCAGGTTTTTCTGATGTCCACCTGCTCATCACTTCTTATAGCACAATAGTTTTCCATTACGTCGATCTACCACAACTTGTTCATCCACTCCCCAGTGGATGGGCATCCCCTTGATTTCCAATCCCTCTTACCTGTTTATCCTGCATGTAGCTTTCTTCGTACATCTGGGTTTTTTCATGTTGTCTCCCCCGATATATTGTGAGCTCCTTGAGGGCAGGGACTGTCTTTTGCCTTTTTTTGTATCCCAAGCACAATGTCTGGCAAACAGTGAGCGCTTAATAAATGTTTTTGACTAAGTGACAAAGCCCTTTAAAAATGTGAGCTTATTTGATCTTCACAACAGCCCTGGGAGATAGGATTGATTATTCTTCCCATTTTACAGTAGAGGAAACTGAGGCAGACAATGGTTAAGTAGGTACTGAGCTACCTATCTGACCCCCTCCTCCCTCTAAAAGAGCTATCCCATTTAACAAATAATACTCAATAATTGTTTCATTTGTTCATTTTAATTAACTTACTAAAGCCTAATAATGATTTAGGGCATTTGTTTCAATGGTTTTAGTTTTTTGCCCAGAACATTGATTTCATCAGTATACAGACCTGCCTGTGTGGAAACTCCTTCCACTAACGAAGATAATTAAATTATTTGCAACTTAATGGTCTCAGAGAGTTGTCTGGGGCTCTAGAGGTGACTTGCCCATATTCATACAATTATCATTTGTCAGAGAACTAAAGCCCTGGACTTTGTGACTGTACGACCACCCCTCTATGCACCACTCCACATGACTTTACAACCTGGTACAAGAGTTTAGCTCATTTCTAGATCAACCTTGCTGACTCCTACCACTCCTGTTGTTGGCTCCTCACTCCTCTGCTCTTGTATTCCAGTTCACCCAAAATAATAGTGTCTATTGAAATCAGGCACTGACCAACAGGGCCCAGTTCATCAAGCATGTAACTTCTTCTGTGCCCAGCACCAACTCATGTGGAGATCTGGGAACCTGCTTCTGGGAGTAGTGATGTGGAGGCTCTGCTTTCCTCGTACAAGGACAGACTCTTTCTGGATGGCTTACCCCATGGTGACATGGCACTGAGTAACATTCAAAAAACTCTAATAAAAAAATGACTTCTCTCTCTCTCTCTCTCTCTCTCTCTCTCTCTCTCTCTCTCTCTCTCTCCTTTCTGTCTTTGTCTTTCTCTCTTTTCCCTGTGTCTGTCTCTGTCTGTCTCTCCTCTTTTTTTCTTTCTCTCTCTCTGCCTCTCTGTCTCCCTTCCTTCCTGCCCCCCTCTCCTCTCTTCCTGGATGCTTTTGAATGAGGAGGAGGAAATGCTATATGTAAACCTTTAGGTAGAGAAGCCCCTCACCAACCTGCTGGCTTCAAACACAGCATGTTTTGTTTTTTTCTCTCCCGGTTATGTTTATTCTTCTCTGATCCTCCACAAATGAGTGTTGAAAACAGAGAAACTGAAGAACTGGAAGTTGAGGAGATTCCCATCAATTGGGAAATGGCTGAACAAGCTGTGGTATTTGAATGTAATGGAATATTGTTGTGCTATAAGAAATGAGGAGCAGGCAGGCTTCAGAAAAGCCTTGGGAAGACTTATATGAACTGATGCAGAGTGAAGTGAGCAGAACCAGGAGAACCTTGTACATAGTAACAGCTACATTGTTCAATGGTCAGTTTTGACAGATTTAGGTCTTCTCAGCAATACAATGATCTAAGACAATTCTGAAAGACCCACAATGGAAAATGCTGTCCACATCCAGAGAAAGAACTATGGAGTCTGAATGCAGATCAAAGTATACCGTTTTCACTTTCTTTGGGTTTTTTTTTCTTTCTCACGGTTTTCCCCTTTTGTTCTGTTTCTTCTTTCACAACATAACTAATATGGAAAGATGTTTAACATGATTGCACATATATAACCTGTATCAGATTGCTTGCTGTCTTGGGGAGGGGTGAGGGAGAAAAATTTGGAACTCAAAATCTTATAAAAATGTTGAAAACCATCTTTATATGTAATTGAAAAAAATAAGTAGGGGAAAAAAACCAGAGTAACCTTGTAAATTTCAGAAGGTCTGAAGAACCACCAGTGATCTGGCTATGGGAGTCCATAGCAAAATCTGCTGTAACCAGAGAAGCTGAGTCCAGGGAACCACCCTGAGGGGTGACTTCCTGGGCCCAGCTCAGCAGTGGAGAGATCCAGCGGCTGAGACTCTATATCTACTGTGTCCTGCAAGTAAAGGATCAGTTCCTCCAACCTTGGCATACTATCCCAAGAAGTGAGTTTTGTGAGAAGAGTATTGTGTAGTTGCTGGTTTAAGTTTGAGGCTACTCTGTCCGGGGGCCGAGGTTGTTGAGGGGGCCTATCCACCAATTTTGGGGGGGTGAGTTGCTTTGTGATAACCACTTTTAGTCAACTTTCCTCAGGGACTGAGATATAAAAGGGAGAGTGTGCCACAGCACCAGGCTGGGTGGTGAGATGTTTTTGTATTTTCTATCTTGATATATCTTCTTGTTTGTGGTTTTTTTTTTTTTTTTGCTTTTTGGAGGGCAGTTGGGGTTAAGTGACTTGCCCAAGGTCACACAGCTAGTTTTTGTGTGTGTTAAGTGTCTGAGGCTGGATTTGAACTCAGGTACTCCTGACTCCAGGGCCGGTGCTCTATTCACTGCGCCACCTAGCTGCCCTGATATATCTTCTTAATACATATGCTTTAGTAAGAGCAAATCAACGTCAGTTGGTCAAAACTATATTGGCCTGCTAATGATTAGTTAATTGATACTCAGAGGCAAAATCCACTGGTTATCAATGTTGCCTGAATTCTCTTAGGATCCTGACCAGCCACTGCCAATTAGTCATCACAGGAGATTGACGGACAAGAAAAAAATGCAGTTTATTCATTCGGTCTGACACACTCCACCAAGAGATAATGAATCTATGTGTTTGTTACAGTTCAATTTATGGTATTTATACCAGTCTGTTATCGATGTATTGCATCAGATAAAAGAGGTTATTGTTGTTCAGTTGTGAGCCTCATTTGGGGTTTCCTTGGCAGAGATACCTGGAATGGTTTGCCATTTCCTTCTCCAGCTTATTTGACAGATGAAGGACTGAGGTAGTCGGGGTTAAGTGACTTGCCCAGCATCACACAGCTAGTAAGTGTCTGAGGCTGGATCTGAATTCAGGACTTCCTGACTCCAAGCTCTAATCATGATACCACCTGCAGCCCGTAAATAAAAGAGGAGAGGTGCTTCTTACAGAGAAGAGTGCTCAGAGCAGGTAGATCATAGACTGGAAAGGTATTTATGTTCATCATTTGTTCCAAAGGGAGTAAAGATATTCATTCACCAATGCTAATCAGCCTGAGAAGAGGGATAGACTTCCTTAAACTATCAAAGCTCTCCTTTTCAAAATAAAGCCCTTTTGTCTCAATTAGAGGTTGATGGGAGACCTTCTAAGCAGCCAATCTGCCATCTCTGCTCGAGTGACATGTAGTCAAATGGTGAATAAAGAACAAAATGTGGTTAGTTATGTCGACTTCCGCCAGACCCTCTTAGCTTCCCCAAATCCACCTTTGACATTGAAAGGATAAGTGCTCCTATTTGGGAGATATTAACTGACGCTTTATATTGGGGGAATGGACTCGGGGACTCCTGAGCTACATAACAGTAGAAAACTATCTCCTATTGGAGTGGAGAGGGAAGAAGGGAGAGAATTTGGGACTCAAAAGTTTTTAAAAAATGAATGTCAAAAATTTTTATGTGTAGTTGGAAAAAATAAAATATAAACATTTCAAGAAAAGAAAAGAAAACTAGTACCTCAGGGTCGTCAAGCTCCCAACCGAACTCTCCCTCCCTTCCTCTCTCTCTCTCTCTCTCTCTCTCTCTCTCTCTCTCTCTCTCTCTCTCTCTCTCTCTCTCTCTCTCTCTCTCTCTCCCTTTCTCTCTTTCTCTGTCTCTCTCTGTCTCTCCCCCTCTGTCTCTCTCTGTCTCCCTCTGTCTCTCTCTCACTTTCTCTCTCTCTCTTCTCTTTTTCTTCTCTCAGTCTCTCACTTTTAACAGAACAGCA
The DNA here is from genome assembly GCA_028646575.1 of Pseudocheirus occidentalis. NCBI lineage: Eukaryota > Metazoa > Chordata > Mammalia > Diprotodontia > Pseudocheiridae > Pseudocheirus > Pseudocheirus occidentalis. The sequence continues at coordinate 9,860 of JAQQSW010019379.1, forward strand.
CCAAAGTGCTTGAGTCTACTCCAATGCCTATGCCCGCTCCGTTACAAATAGAAAAGGTTATAAAACCCTAATTTGGCAGTCTCAAATAGTCATAAAGAATATAATTCCCTACATAATTATGATCCCCCAAGTATCTTTTTCATTACAAAAAAAAATCTCTCTTATTATGAACTGCAGCGGCAGACCTCCAAGTGCAAAGAATCAAGAAGGATTTCAGATGAAACTGTGGCTTTCTGTTTGGTCTGTTCTTTTCAAAAAGTGTCTATTAAATTTAACAAGTTAATAACACAATTATCCTGTTTGTTTCTGTGTCCCCTTCTGAACTCAATGGGGAGGAGGGAATATCAATAAATAATTTTGGTGAAAAAAGGAAAGAATATCAATAAACCTTAAAAAAAATTAACAGTTAACTCAGTCCCCATGGGAGGGAGCTCTGTAGCCCTGGAGTAAAACCTGAATTAATTGGATCCAACAGGACACTTTGTCTACCATCAACAACCACAGAACATAAGTTTCTAACAAAGAGAAGACAAAATCTTTCATGCTGAGAAAAGAAAGAAAATTCGTATAAGAATTTAAACTATATGTAATCAAAGTGTACTCCTCCTGTCACCCTGCCAACACACACACACACACACACACACACACACACACACACACATCTGAAATGTTTTTCCCAGAGAACATTCTGGATAAACTCTCACATTGCCAGGATTTGGGCTGGAAGACACTTGTGGTTCATAGTAGCTATAGGAAAATAAAGTCTGCCAGAGCCTGTACCCCACCTCATCTGTCTTCCTTTCTCTCCATCCCTCCCTCTCCCCCTTTCCCAACTCCTCTCTCTTCTTCCTTCCCTCTTCTTCTTGCTCTGTCTCTCTATATCCTTCCCCTCCCTCTCTTTGTCTCTCTCTCTTGTCCTCTCTGCAACTCTCTGTCTCTTGTCTTTTTGCTGTCTGTCTTTCATTCTCTTTCTCACTTTCTCTTTCTGTCTGTGTCTCTGCCTCTCTCTCTCTCTCTCTCTCTCTCTCTCTCTCTCTCTCTCTCTCTCTCTCACACACACACACACTTTCTCTTTTTCTTTTTTTGCTCACCCTTTCTCTTTCTCTTCTTCCTCCTCCCCTCCCCACCTCCCTAACCCTTCCCTCCCATGAAAAGATTCTTTGGACTGAAAAAGCCCCAGGCTGAAAGGACTGGGAAGCC